>JBBBDQ010031159.1:25000-50638 GCA_037127315.1 Ascarosepion bandense | reverse complement strand
TTCTATTTCTGTAACCGGTGCTGGATGATGTTCATACCAGTGTTTGTTTACAGCTTTTCCATAATGTTTGCACATTGCCCAATGTAAATATTGCCCAACTCTATCGTGGCGATTTTTATATTCGTTTGGGGCAAGCACAGAACAGCCTGAGATTAGGTGGTCTATTGTTTCTTGGTGTTTATCACAAAACATGCATTTTGGATCCATATTATTATGCATAATATTTGCCTGAAAGTTTTTCGTGAAAAGACTTTGGTCTTGTGCTGCAAGAATAAAGCCTTCAGTTTCGGACTTTAATCCAGATGCACGTAACCATCGATGAGTATTAACTTTGTCAACATTGGATTTATTGGCACGTACTGGATATTGGCCATGCAGAGGTTTGTCTTGCCAGCGCTGTTTCATCTGTTCAAGAGTTTTATCTTTGGCTTTCATTTTCATATTCTTTGCCGCAATAGTCGGCTCTTGATTATTATTATTATTATTATTATTATTATTATTATTATTATTATTATTATTATTATGTCATTTTTCATTGTATTTCGATTTCTGCTATGGTTGCACTACCTACCAAGTCTGCGGTAAGACCTAAGGCAGGTTGTGATGTGTTGTTATGGCTCCGTTTCATGTTTTTTCTATCTTCTTTATTATTATTATTATGTCATTTTTCATCATATTTAGATTTCTGCATTGGTCTCACTACCAACCAAGTCTGCGGGGAGACCTAAGGCAGGTAGTGGCGTGTTGTTATGACTCCATTTCATGTTTTTCTATCCTCCCTATCATCCCCAGCATTACATAGATAACGTTTTCCTTAGTGTGTGGGCTGTACTTAATAATACAATTTTTTGTATATCTCTTAAGCTGGGGTTTCCAGGGATTCTTTCAATGTGTTGTTTTGTTCCATTTTTTATCATTCCAAGTGCACCTACTATCACTGGCACAACTCTTGTTTTCAATTTCCACATTTTTTCTATTTCAATTTCCAGGTCTTTATATTTTGACAGTTTTTCAAATTCCTTGATTGCTATGTTACAATCCGCTGGACAAGCCATATCAATTAATAGACAAGTTTTCTCCTTCTGGTTTTTAACAATAATGTCTGGCCTGTTTGCTTCAATTTTTCTGTCTGTGTAGATGGTGTAATCCCATAGAATGGTTACATCTTCTATTTCTGTAACCGGTGCTGGATGATGTTCATACCAGTGTTTGTTTACAGCTTTTCCATAATGTTTGCACATTGCCCAATGTAAATATTGCCCAACTCTATCGTGGCGATTTTTATATTCGTTTGGGGCAAGCACAGAACAGCCTGAGATTAGGTGGTCTATTGTTTCTTGGTGTTTATCACAAAACCTGCATTTTGGATCCATATTATTATGCATAATATTTGCCTGAAAGTTTCTCGTGAAAAGACTTTGGTCTTGTGCTGCAAGTATAAATCCTTCAGTTTCAGACTTTAATCCAGATGCACGTAACCATCGATGAGTATTAACTTTGTCAACATTGGATTTATTGGCACGTACTGGATATTGGCCATGCAGAGGTTTGTCTTGCCAGCGCTGTTTCATCTTTTCAAGAGCTTTATCTTTGGCTTTCATTTTCATATTTTTTGCCGCAATAGTTGGTTCTTGGCTACTGTTTTGCTTTTCTACAGAATCTACTAACTGTAATTCTTGTTTGTATTTACTGCCTTCTTTTATTATTGAATATTTTTTCTTTCTTTCTTCATGTTGCCTTACTAATTGTATCATCCAATCCTTTGTTGTTTCTATGTATGTTAGTAAGCCAATAGTTGTTGTCTTGTATGACAATTCCAGCTGAATAAGACCCCTTCCACCTTCTTTACGGGGTATGTATAGACGGTCTACATCAGCCTTTGGGTGATGCATCCTATGCTTAGAAAGAAGCTTTCTTGTTTTAGCATCCATTCGCCTGATGTCGTTTAGAGTCCAGTTTAAGATGTTGAAGCTATATTGGACAACTGGGATTGCAAGGCTATTAATGGCCATAACTCTATTCTGTGAATTTAATTCAGTTTTTAATATCATTCGTAGCCTTCTATAGTACTCTTTACGCACTATTTCTTTCATTTTTTTATGGTGAATGTTTACGCTCTCATTTACACCTAGGTATTTATAAGCTTCTTCTGGTTTCAATTCTTTTATTGTTACAGCAGGGTCTAGGCTAATTGAGGATGTTTCTTGTATTGATCCACGTAAAACTGTAGCTTTAGCACATTTATTCAAATTAAATTTCATTCCAATGTCTTCGCTGAAGCATTTTACAGTTTGCAGAAGACCTTCCAGCTCATTATCATTCTTAGCATATAACTTTAAGTCATCCATGTAAAATAGATGGCTTATTTTCTTTTGGCCTATTTTATAACCACATTCTGTCTTATTAAGTTGACTGGTTAGTGCTATTAATGATATGCAGAATAGTAAGGGAGATAAAGAATCACCTTGAAATATACCTCTTTTGATGTTTATTTCATCAGACTTATCGGTTCCATTTATATGATTGAGGTAAAGGGTTGTTTTCCATATAGACATGCACTGTTTGATGAAATTGATGATGACGGGCGATATCTTGTATATATTTAAAGTCTTTAAAATCCATTCATGTGGCACACTATCGAATGCCTTTCGGTAGTCTATCCAGGCAGTACTAAGATTTTTCTTTGTCTTGTAGCAGTTTTCCAGGATCATTTTGTTAATTAGCAATTGGTCTTTACAGCCATAACAGCCACGTTTGCACCCTTTTTGTTCAAGCGGTATCATGTCATTTCTTTCTAAGAATAAATATGTTTGTTTTGTTAAAATAGATGTTAGTAGTTTATATGTTGTCGGAAGACATGTAATTGGTCTGTAGTTTTTCGGGTTGTTTGTGTCACCATTCTTGGGTAGAAGAAATGTAATTCCTTTTGTCATCCATGCAGGAATTTTAGTGGGATCGTCAACCATTTCTTGGAGTTCTTTGGCTAATTTTTTATGTGCTGCATTTAAATAATATAGCCAAAAGTTAGGAATTTTATCTATACCTGGAGTTTTCCAATTGTGTGCTTTTTTTAGTGCAAATTTAATATCATCTTCTGTAATTCCAGACCATGTCTGTTCGGGTTTATTCTTCATTCGTTCTATCTCCTGCGTAATCCAATGTACTTCCTTGCTAGGTTCTTTAGGGCAAGCCCATATCTTTTCCCAGAACTGTGTGACTTCTTCCATTCTGGGGGGTACTGTCACTTCAATTCTTTTTTTACCTATTTCCCTGTAAAATCTCTTTGTATCAGTCTGAAAGATCTTGTTTTGTCTGTAAAATTTTGCTCTTTTTTCATAGCGTCTTATTCTTTGAGCCTTCAGTTGGATTTTTTGCTTTATTTTTTCTTTATTTGATAAGACGTCATTTTCATTCCTGATGTTATATTTTTTTTCGGCTCTTCTTCTTTTCCTAGTTCTTACATTTATTCCTCTACTCAGTTCATCCAGTACTGACAGTTCACTTCTTAGTTGTTCGATTTCTTTTTCGATTTTTCTTTTCCAGGGTGGATCTTCACGTCTGCGTGACTGCCTTGTTTTTATTTTGATGTTTAATTTTTTTGTTGCTGCTGTTGCTGATGCATATATTACTTCGTTAAGATTTGTATTCGGGTCTTCATCCAGTATTGATTTCAGTGCTGCATTGTACAATTTAATAGTTCGGAGGTTTTGTTTTGTTGGTTGGAATTTTGGGAGCTGTTCACGTTCCTCCATTGTAATACTTTGTATTTGACTTAGCTGGTTTTTTATTTCTATCTTGGCTTCCTGTATATTGTTATTTTCGGTCAAATAATTATCTTCGATGTGTTCTGAACTAATTTTATTTTTGTCTTTTAACTGACTCAGACTCAGATCGCACCTTTCCAGCACTTTTAGACTTACATCATTATCTTCGCAGTGATTTGCGTGTTTCACGGTTTCTACATTATGACCTGTGATTTGTTTGATGTTATTACTTTTTATTTCTGGTTCCGGTTCCTTTTCATATTTTGTTGATTCGACTCTTCTTGTTACAATTCTTTTAATTTCGTGAATCTCAGCCTCTGACAGTCGGTTATTACGAATAATGTACCTACGTACATTGGCCAATTTATTTTCGTCAATATACTTTCTATTTGTTTGACCAACTTTTTCACGCCAAATGTCATATGTTTGGCGAGTCATGTTTTTTTGAGGTTTGAGTAACGCTTCATGAAATGCAGTCATAACGACTTTGTACTCCTCACGAGACCATTTTATTTTTTCTTTCTTTAAATATACGGTTGTAGATCTAGCTGGTGAATTTTCAGGACCATCATTAGGATTATCCTGGTTGTGGGGACCTGAAGATACATTCTTTGTGTAGGAGTTTGTTCCTATGGCAGATTTTTCGACCTCAGGTAGGTTCCCTCCTGAAGGACGGGCTCCCTGTTTATCCACTGGAAGAGCCATACTGGACTTTTTATTTCTATTTGTGTTTTTCATGTTTTTCCCACGAGTGACGCACGGGTCCAAAAGTCCACCCAAAGTTGCCCGGCACGTTGGGTAACGGTCTTTTACAAACAGGGTCCCGAAGCCTGTAGGGAATCGTTTGTGACCTCATAACGCAGTAGCCATTCACTCCTCGGCACGATTAACACCTTGAGTTGCGGGTTGTTGTTCGGAGTTTTCCTTCTCCTAAATGGGCTGCCAAGCAACATCTGACATAGACGCGATTGGAATTCAAGGAGAAAGACGGCTCAACGAAACAAAACATCAATATTACTAGAGTAGTTTGTTTAAAAAAAAAAAAAAAATTATAATATCTTAAGAAAAAAAAATCCTGTTTATATTAAAACAAAATTTCATATTGAGAAAAGGAAAAATTCAAATAGAGAGACGTTTGTTGAAAAAAAAAAAAAAAAAAAAAAAAAAAAAAATGTAATAATTTGTTCGTCCACTTTATCTTTCATTTTTTCAACAAAGTCGTTGGTCAATATTGGATTATCATAATAAGATAAATTAAATAAGTAAATTAAAACAATAAATAAATAAAAATAAATTTATCAAAAAAAAAAAATACGTAGACTTTCTATAAAATAATAGCATATAAATTGTTTTTCATCGGATTTAATTTATTTTCTTGTTTTGTTTGGTTTTTAAGAAAATTATAATAGTTAAAAAAAAAAAAAAAAAAAAAAAAAATTTACACGAAATATCGACAGCTAAAGGAAATATAATACGGATGATTTTATTTAGGTTAATTTAAAGAACAAACAGATAAATTAAAATAAAGCAGAATTTTGTTAAAAAAAAAAAAAAAAAAAAAAAAAAAAATTATTCCCTAATATCTAAAGAAAAAATCCTGTTTATATTAAAACAGAATTTCATATTGAGAAAAAGAAAAATTCAAAGAGAGAGACGCTGGTTGAAAGAAAACAAACAAACTTGGATGTAACGGCCGTTCATCGGAGAAAAAAAAAACTTCACTGCACTTAGAGAGTATTGTTAAAAAAAAAAAAAACATTTATTGCTACTATTAACCTTTGTCCTTGCAAAAAAAAAAATTCAAAATTTAATTTAATATGAAAAAAAAAAAAAAAAAAAAAAAAGTGGACATACCTTTGAGTTTGAGTTTACTACCGTAACATTTAAAAATAATAATTTGTTGGCCTACTGTATTCTGTGTTATTCTTTCATTAAATCCAGCGAGAATAAAATTATCGAAAAATAAATAAATATATAAAATGAACGAACAAATTAAATATAATAAATTATTACATATTCTCTCTAAGAAAGAATATCCTAGATCGAACATTTTTTTAGTGTTTTTCGTCATATTTTTTTTTTTTTTTCTTTTTTTTGTCTTGCTTTAGAAGACTAGTTAATAAATCTATTTAAAGGATCATTAAAAGAAGAAACATACAATTTGAATTATATACGAAGAAAAAATTAATGTTTATGTTTAAAATAGTGAAATTCAAAATTAATGTTTACGTTAAAAAAAAAAAAAAAAAAAAAAAAAAAAAAAAAATCTCAAAAAATTTTTTTAATAGGAAAGAAAAAGTGGACATTTGAGTTTACTACCGTAAAATTTAAAAATAATTTGTTGGCCTACTGTATTCTGTGTTATTCTTTCATGAAATCCAACGAGAATAAGATTATCGAAAAATAAACAAATATATAAAATGAACGGACAAATATAAATAAATTATTACATATTCTTTCTAAGAAAGAATTTTTTCTAAGAAAAATTATTACATATTTTTTCTAAGAATGAATATCGTCGATCGAACAGAGCGCTTTTCGTCATATTTTTTATCGTTGTCTTGCTTTAGAAAACTAGTTAATAAATCTCTTTAAGGATCATTAAAAGAAGAAATATACAACTAAAATTATATACGAAGGGAAAAATTAATGTTTATGTTTAATATAGTTTAATATAGTGAAATGAGAAATTAATGTTTACATAAAAAAAAAAGAAAAAAAAACGTTACGTTTTCAGGAGCCTCAGAAAAGCACGTCATTCTCGTTGTAATCCCAACCGCGTTATTATGATTATTATTATTATTATTATATCATTTTCCATCATAATTCGATTTCTGCTATGGTTGCTCTACCAACCAAATCTGCAGGAAGACCTAACGAAGGTCGTGGTGTGTTGTTATGGCTCCATTTCATTTCCTTTCTATTTTCCCCATCATCCCTAGCGTTACACAGACAAAGTTCTCCTTAGTGTGTAGGCTGTGTGTAGGCTGTACTTAATAAGACAATTTTTTGTATATCTCTTAAGCTGGGGTTTCCAGGGATTCTTATAATGTGTTGTTTTGTTCCATTTTTTATCATTCCAAGTGCACCTACTATCACTGGCACAACTCTTGTTTTCAGTTTCCACATTTTTTCTATTTCAATTTCCAGGTCTTTATATTTTGACAGTTTTTCAAATTCCTTGGTTGCTATGTTACAATCCGCTGGAAGAGCCATATCAATTAATAGGCAAGTTATTTTCTTTTTGGTTTTTAACAGTAATGTCCAGCCTGTTTGCTTCAATTTTTCTGTCTGTGTAGATAGCTAATCCCATAGAATGGTTACATCTTCTATTTCTGTAACCGATGCTGGGTGATATTCATACCAGTGTTTGTTTACATATTTTCCATAGTGTTTGCACATTGTCCAATGTAAATATTGCCCCACTCTATCGTGGGGATTTTTATATTAATTTGGGGCAAGCACAGAACGTCCTGAGATTAGATGGTCTATTGGTTCTTGGTATTTATCACCGAACCTTCATTTCGGATCCACATTATTATGTATAATATTTGCCTGAAAGTTTTTAGTGAAAAGACTTTGGTCTTGCGCTGCAAGAATAAAGCCTCCCGTCTCAGACTTTGATCCAGATGCACGTAACCATCGATGAGTATTAATTTTATCAACATTGGGTTTATTAGCATGTTCTGGATAATGGCCATGCAGAGATTTGTCTTGCCAGCGTTGTTTCATCTGTTCAAGAGCTTTATCTTTGGCTTTCATTTTCATATTTTTTGCCGCAATAATTGGTTCTTGGCTTCTGTTTTGCTTTTCTACAGAATCTACTAAATGTAAATCTTGTTTGTATTTACTGCCTTCTTTCATTATTGAATATTTTTCCTTTCTGTTTTCATGTTTCATTGTATCACCAGTCCTTTGTTGTTTCTTTGTATGTTAGTAAGCCAATAGTTGTTGTCTTGTATAACAATTCTAGCTGAATAAGACCTCTTCCTCTTTTTTTACGGGGTATATAGGTCTACATCAGCCTTTAGATGATTCATCTTATGTTTAGAAAGGAGCTGTCTTGTCTTAGAATCCATCCGTCTGATGTCGTTTACAGTTCAGTTCAAGATGTTGAAGCTGTAATGGACCACTGGAAAAGCAAGGTTATTAATGGCCATAATTCTATTCTGAGAATTCAATTCAGTTTTTAATATCAGTCGTAGCCTTCTATAGTAATCTTTACGCACTATTTCTTTCATATTTTATGGTGAATTCTTTCACTCTCATTTACACAATTGTTAGTACCGATAAGCTTCTTGCTTTAAATTTTTTTCTTGTTACAGCAAGGTCTAAGCTAATTGAGGATGTTTGTTGTAGTGATCATCGTAGAATTGTAGCTTTAGCACATTTATTCAAATTGAATTTCATTCCAATGTCTTCGCTGAAGCATTTTACAGTTTGCAGAAGACCTTCCAGCTCATTGTCATTCTTAGCATACAACTTTAAGTGATCCATGTAAAATAGATGGCTTATTTTCTTTTGAGCTATTTTATAACCACATTCTGTCTTGTTAAGTTGACTGGTTAATGCTATTAATGATATGCAAAATATTAAGGGAGACAAAGAGTCACCTTGAAATATACCTTTGTTGATGTTTATTTCACCAGACTTTTAGATTCAATTTCTGATTGAGGTAAAGGGTTGTTTTCCATATCGACATACATTGTTTGATGAAATTGATGATGACGAGTGATACCTTGTACATATTTAAAGTCTTTAAGATCCAGGAATGTGGTACACTATCGAATGCCTTACGATAATCTATTCAGGCAGTACTAAGATTTTTTTTTGCATTGGAGCAGTTTTCCAAGTTTTTATTATTATTATTATTATTATTATTATTATTATTGTGGGATCTTCCCTTTTTGTATATGATAAAGAACTCGACTGAGTGTACATATACTCCTGCCATAGAGAGAACAGTAGTTGCAGTTAGAGAGAGAGAAAGAGAGAGAGAGAGAGATACTATTTCCAACGACTTCACTTCAAGACTTGTATATATTTATTTCTTACTGATAGTATTCCTGGATTTAATAACCTGCGTTCAAGTTTGTAAATTACGTTCTATATAACCTACTTTCCTATCTGAATATCTGTTTTTGTTGTTCATTATTTTGTGCGGTTCCTCATCCGGAATCCACAACAATTAACAATTTTAGTCTTTTTCTGAAATGACCCAACGAGGATTGTTCTTCTTCTTCTCCTCTGTGCCCTGTTCCTTCAGGACGTAGGCGATCATGGTTCTCCACGTCTCCCAAACCCTTGTGGCTCTTAGTATCTTTGCTCATGTTACACCTCGCAACCTCCGTTCCGTCATTCACCTGATCAGGCCCTGCAAATATGTTACCTGCTGCCTTCCTCTGTCTCTGTTTCCTTCTATCTGACCAGTCAGTATCAGGTTCTCCAAGCTCGTTTTTCTTATTGCATGTCCCAGGAACTTCAGTTGTCTCTTCCTGATGCTCAGTATTAATTTCCTTTTTGTTGCCATTCTTTCCAACACCTCATCATTGCTTGCATGCTCGGTCCACGATATCCGCAGCATCCTTCTGTAGAACCACATTTCCGCTACTTCAAGTTTTGTCCTCATTTTTGATGATATTGTCCAGCATACACTGCCGTATTGAAGAACCGACATCACATAGCAATCCAGAACTCTTTTCTTTGTTTCTAGTGAAATTTTCCTGTGTGTTAGTACTTTACTCAGCTTCTGGAACGCGTCCTTTGCCATGCCAATTCGCCTTCGGATCTCTGTGTCGCACTTTCAACTCCTGTTAGAATACTTCCTAGATATTTAAATTTTTGTACTTGTTTGATTCTGGTATCTCCCACCTGTATTCGGCATTTTGGGTTGCACCTTTTGCTGATGACCATGCATTCAGTTTTCATAAAGTTTATATGTAGTCCTATTTTTTTTTTTTGTCACTCTCCACCGCTACCTTTTGTATTGAGGTCTTGTAGTTTCCTTTCCGTGTCTGCAATCAGCACTGTATCATCTGCATACCTTATGTTGTTCAAGTTGTGGCCTCCAATAACAAATCCTGGCATGTCATCTAGGGTCCCCAACGAGGATTGACATATTGTAAAACCAGCAAACCTAACCACCTTTCTCGTTTATTTCCTGTTGATGCTTCCTTAACTTCCAATTTTATTGTGAACTTCTGTTTCTTAGTCTTTAGAAGCATTTCTAACATTCTTTTTTGGTTTGGGACCCTTGGCTTGGTGTAATGGTTAACAAACTTGTCTCGCTAAAATCATTACAATCGTGTAATGAATTCGAACCTCACTGAGTGTCCCATACTTTCTACCTTGTGCCACTTATAAAATGCGTTTAGAAAATCATCTTTAGGTACCTCAACTTGGTGTAATGGTTAACAAACTTGTCTCGCTAGAATCATTACAATTGAGTAGTGAGGTCGATCCTCACTAGGTGTCCCATACTTTTGGCCTTGTGCCACATCTAATCTACGTTTAAAAGATCAGGACACCTTAAAGTGATGTAATCGTTAGCAAGCTTGTCTCGTTAGAATCATTACAATTGAGTAGTGTGTTCGATCCTCATTGGGTGCCCATTAATTTTGGCCTTGTGCCACATCTAATCTACGTTTAAAAGATAAGGGCACTTTAAAGTGGTGTAATCGTTAGCAAGCTTGTCTCGTTAGAATCATTAAAATTGAGTAGTGTATTCGATCCTCATTGGGTGCCCCTTACTTTTGGCCTTGTACCACATCTAATCTACGTTTAAAAGATCAGGGCACCTTAAAGTGATGTAATCGTTAGAAAGCTTGTCTCGCTAGAATCATTACAATTGAGTAGTGTATTCGATCCTCATTGGGTGCCCCTTACTTTTGGCCTTCTACCACATCTAATCTACGTTTAAAAGATCAGGGCACCTTAAAGTGATGTAATCGTTAGAAAGCTTGTCTCGCTAGAATCATTACAATTGAGTAGTGTATTCGATCCTCATTGGGTGCCCCTTACTTTTGGCCTTGTACCACATCTAATCTACGTTTAAAAGATCAGGGCACCTTAAAGTGGTATAATCGTTAGCAAGCTTGTTTCGCTAGAATCATTACAATTGAGTAGTGTATTCGATCCTCATTGGGTGCCCCTCCCTTACTTTTGGCCTTGTGCCACATCTAATCTACGTTTAAAAGATCAGGGCACCTTAAAGTGATGTAATCGTTAGAAAGCTTGTCTCGCTAGAATCATTACAATTGAGTAGTGTATGCGATCCTCATTGGGTGCCCCTTCCCTTACTTTTGGCCTTGTGCCACATCTAATCTACGTTTAAAAGATAAGGGCACCTTAAAGTGATGTAATCGTTAGCAAGCTTGTCTCGCTAGAATCATTACAATTGAGTAGTGTATTCGATCCTCATTGGGTGCCCCTTACTTTTGGCCTTGTACCACATCTAATCTACGTTTAAAAGATCAGGGCACCTTAAAGTGATGTAATCGTTAGAAAGCTTGTCTCGCTAGAATCATTACAATTGAGTAGTGTATTCGATCCTCATTGGGTGCCCCTTACTTTTGGCCTTGTACCACATCTAATCTACGTTTAAAAGATAAGGGCACCTTAAAGTGATGTAATCGTTAGCAAGCTTGTCTCGCTAGAATCATTACAATTGAGTAGTGTATTCGATCCTCATTGGGTGCCCCTTACTTTTGGCCTTGTACCACATCTAATCTACGTTTAAAAGATCAGGGCACCTTAAAGTGATGTAATCGTTAGAAAGCTTGTCTCGCTAGAATCATTACAATTGAGTAGTGTATTCGATCCTCATTGGGTGCCCCTTACTTTTGGCCTTGTGCCACATCAATCTCAGTTTAAAAGATAAGGGCACCTTAAAGTGATGTAATCGTTAGCAAGCTTGTCTCGCTAGAATCATTACAATTGAGTAGTGTATTCGATCCTCATTGGGTGCCCCTTACTTTTGGCCTTGTACCACATCTAATCTACGTTTAAAGATCAGGGCACCTTAAAGTGATGTAATCGTTATAAGCTCTCGCTAGAATCATTACAATTGAGTAGTGTATTCGATCCTCATTGGGTGCCCCTTACTTTGGCCTTGTACCACATCTAATCTACGTTTAAAAGATCAGGGCACCTTAAAGTGATGTAATCGTTAGAAAGCTTGTCTCGCTAGAATCATTACAATTGAGTAGTGTATTCGATCCTCATTGGGTACCCCCTTACTTTGGCCTTGTACCACATCTAATCTACGTTTAAAAGATCAGGGCACCTTAAAGTGATGTAATCGTTAGAAAGCTTGTCTCGCTAGAATCATTACAATTGAGTAGTGTATTCGATCCTCATTGGGGTGCCTTACTTTTTTGGCCTTCTACCACATCTAATCTACGTTTAAAAGATCAGGGCACCTTAAAGTGATGTAATCGTTGAAAGCTTGTCTCCGCTAGAATCATTACAATTGAGTAGTGTATTCGATCCTCATTGGGTGCCCCTTACTTTTGGCCTTGTACCACATCTAATCTACGTTTAAAAGATCAGGGCACCTTAAAGTGATGTAATCGTTAGAAAGCTTGTCTCGCTAGAATCATTACAATTGAGTAGTGTATTCGATCCTCATTGGGTGCCCACTACTTTGGCCTTGTACCACATCTAATCTACGTTTAAAAGATCGGGGCACCTTAAAGTGTCTTAATCGTTAGAAAGCTTGTCTCGCTAGAATCATTACAATTGAGTAGTGTATTCGATCCTCATTGGGTGCCCCTTACTTTTGGCCTTGTGCCACATCTAATCTACGTTTAAAAGATAAGGCACCTTAAAGTGATGTAATCGTTGCTCAAGCTTGTCTCGCTAGAATCATTACAATTGAGTAGTGTATTCGATCCTCATTGGGTGCCCCTTACTTTTTGGCCTTGTACCACATCTAATCTACGTTTAAAGATCAGGGCACCTTAAAGTGATGTAATCGTTTGAAAGCTTGTCTCGCTAGAATCATTACAATTTGAGTAGTGTATTCGATCCTCATTGGGTGCCCCTTACTTTTGGCCTTGTGCCACATCTAATCTACGTTTAAGATAGGGCACCTTAAAGTGATAATCGTTAGCAAGCTTGTCTCGCTAGAATCATTACAATTGAGTAGTGTATTCGATCCTCATTAGATTGCCCCTTACTTTTGGCCTTGTACCACATCTAATCTACGTTTAAAAGATCAGGGCACCTTAAAGTGATGTAATCGTTAGAAAGCTTGTCTCGCTAGAATCATTACAATTGAGTAGTGTATTCGATCCTCATTGGAATTGCCTTACTTTTGGCCTTGTACCCATCTAATCTACGTTTAAAGATAAGGGCACCTTAAAGTGATGTAATCGTTAGCAAGCTTGTCTCGCTAGAATCATTACAATTGAGTAGTGTATTCGATCCTCATTAGGTGCACTTACTTTTGGCCTTGTACCACATCTAATCTACGTTTAAAAGATAAGAACTGTAAAGTGATGTAATCGTTAGCAAGCTTGTCTCGCTAGAATCATTACAATTGAGTAGTGTATTCGATCTGGGTGCCCCTTACTTTGGCCTTGTACCACATCTAATCTACGTTTAAAAGATAAGGGCACCTTAAAGTGATGTAATCGTTAGAAAGCTTGTCTCGCTAGAATCATTTTTAATTGAGAGTAGTGTATTCGATCCTCCTTCCGATTACCTGCACAGCGCCTTTACTACCTCTAATCTGTTAAAAGATAAGAACACTTAAAGTATCATCGTTAGCAAGCTTGTCTCGCTAGAATCATTACAATTGAGTAGTGTATTCGATCCTCATTTGGTCACCCTGCACGCAGCCTTGTACACAGTAATCTCGTTTGAATAGGGCACCTTAAAAAAGTGATGTAAATCCGTTAGAAAGCATCGCTAAAATCGTACAATTGGTAGTGTATTCGATCCTCATTGATTACTTTTGGCCTTGTACCACATCTAATCTACGTTTAAGATCAGGGCACTATAAAGTGATGTAATCGTTAGCAAACGTATTCAAGTCATTACAATTGAGTAGATAATATTCGATCCTCATTGGGTGCCCCTTACTTTGACCTTATTGCACATCTAATCTACGTTTAAAAGGGCACTAGCAAGATTGTGTAATCGTTAGCAAGCTTGTCTCACGCTAAAATCATTTTGAATTGGTAGTGTATTCAGTCACTCATTGGGTGCCCCTTACTTTGGCCTTGTGCCACATCTAATCTACGTTTAAGATAAGGGCACCTTGGGTGGTCTAATGTTAGCAAGCTTGTCTCGCTAGAATCATTACAATTGAGTAGTGTATTCGATCCTCATTGGGTGCCCCTTACTTTGGCCTTGTGCCACATCTAATCTACGTTTAAAGATAGGGCACCTTAAGGTGGTGTAATCGTTAAGAGGCTTGTCTCGCTAGAATCATTACAATTGAGTAGTGTATTCGATCCTCATTGGGTGCCCCTTACTTTTGGCCTTGTGCCACATCTAATCGTTTAGATAAGGGCACCTTGGGTGAAACAATGATAAGTTAACAAGCTTGTCGCCAAACAGAATCATTTTTGGTCAGTAATTAGTATTCGATCCCTCATTGGTGCCCATTAATTTTGGCCTTGTGCCACATCTAATCTACGTTTAAAAGATCAGGGCACCTTAAAGTGATGTAATCGTTAGCAAGCTTGTCTCGCTAGAATCATTACAATTGAGTAGTGTATTCGATCCTCATTGGGTGCCCCTTACTTTTGGCCTTGTGCCACATCTAATCTACGTTTAAAAGATAAGGGCACCTTAAGGTGGTGTAATCGTTAGCAAGCTTGTCTCGCTAGAATCATTACAATTGAGTAGTGTGTTCGATCCTCATTGGGTGCCCATTAATTTTGGTCTTGTGCCACATCTAATTTACGTTTAAAAGATCAGGGCACCTTAAAGTGATGTAATCGTTAGCAAGCTTGTCTCGTTAGAATCATTACAATTGAGTAGTGTGTTCGATCCTCATTGGGTGCCCCTTACTTTTGGCCTTGTGCCACATCTAATCTACGTTTAAAAGATCAGGACACCTTAAAGTGGTGTAATCGTTAGCAACCTTGTCTCGTTAGAATCATTACAATTGAGTAGTGTGTTCGATCCTCATTGGGTGCCCATTAATTTTGGCCTTGTGCCACATCTAATTTACGTTTAAAAGATCAGGGCACCTTAAAGTGATGTAATCGTTAGCAACCTTGTCTCGCTAGAATCATTACAATTGAGTAGTGTGTTCGATCCTCATTGGGTGCCCATTAATTTTGGCCTTGTGCCACATCTAATCTACGTTTAAAAAATCAGGGCACCTTAAAATGGTGTAATCGTTAGCAAGCTTGTCTCGTTAGAATCATTACAATTGAGTAGTGTGTTCGATCCTCATTGGGTGCCCATTAATTTTGGCCTTGTGCCACATCTAATCTACGTTTAAAAAATCAGGGCACCTTAGGGTGGTGTAATGGTTAGCAACCTTGTTTCGCTAGAATCATTATAATTGAGTAGTGTGTTCGATCCTCATTGGGTGCCCCTTACTTTTGGCCTTGTGCCACATCTAATCTACGTTTAAAAGATCAGGACACCTTAAAGTGGTGTAATCGTTAGCAAGCTTGTCTCGCTAGAATCATTACAATTGAGTAGTGTGTTCGATCCCCACAGGGGCCCAGTACATTCGGCCTTGTATCACATCTAAGCTTCATTTAGAAAATCATCTTTAGTTACCTCGAATGGTGCAATGGTTAGCAAGCTTGTCCCGCTGTAATCATTGCAAGTTAGTTCGATCCTCACTGGGTGCTCCATAGTTATGGCCTTGTGCCGTATCTAAGCTGTGCTTAGAAAATCAATATTCTTTTTCGTTTTATTTCTCTTTCTTGTCGTTTTCTAAAAGTTTCTTTTTCGTCTTTTCTCCTCTTCGTCCTTATGTCCGTTTTGATCTCAGGATTCCTATTTACCTTACTTATAGCAGACACGGAAAGGAAACTACAAGACCTCCTACAGAAGGTAGCTTGAGAGAGTGACAAGAAAGGACGACAAATAAATTGCAAGAAAACCGAATGCGTGGTCATCAGTAAAAAGAGGAACCCAAAATGCCAACTACAGGCCGGGAATACTAAAATCAAAGAAGACACGGAAAGGAAACTACAAGACCTACAGGAAGTAGTTAAAGAAAGCGGAAAGAAAAGACTACATATAAACTACAAGAAAACTGAATGAATGGTCATCAGTAAAAAGAGGAGCTCAAAATGCCAACTACAGGCCGGGAATACTAAAATCAAAGAAGACACGGAAAGGAAACTACAAGACCTACAGGAAGTAGTTAAAGAAAGCGGAAAGAAAGGACTACATATAAACTACAAGAAAACAGAATGCATGGTCATCAGCAAAAAGAGTAACCCAAAATGGCAAATACAAGTTGGGGATATTACAATCAAGCAAATACAAAAATTAAAATACCTAGGAAGTGTTCTAACAGAAGACGGAAAGTGCGACACTGAGATCCGAAGGCAAATTGGCATGGCAAAGGAAGCATTGCAGAAGTTGAGTAAAGTTTTTTTTTATAATTATATTGCCCTAAGCAAGGTATTTTACTGCCACTGTTTTGCAGGGGGTTAGGACTTGTGCATATGTTTTATTGATTATGCAAAGGCGTTTGACAAAATACGCCAAAAAGAATTGATGGAGATGCTTGGCAGCCTCGACGTATTTGGGAAACACCTAAGAGTAATCAAGAATCTCTACTGACAGCAAGCCGCCTGCATACAGACAGAAGACGAATTCAGCAGTTATACAAACATTGAAAGGGGCGTAAGACAAGGATATGTCTTTTTTACCGGATCTATTCAACTTGTATAGCGAGACTATTCCGAGAACCCTAGAAGTTATGCCAGGATTCGTCATGGGAGGCCACAATTTAAACAATATGAGGTACGCAGATGATACAGTGCAGATAGAAGACACAGAAAGAAAACTACAAGACCCCCTACAGAAGGTAGATGATTGGAGTGACAAGAAGGGACTACAAAAAAAAAAGGATAGCCCAAAATGCCAAATACAGGTGAGGGACTCGAAAATCAAGCAGGTACAAAAATTTAAATAGCTAGGAATTGTTCTAATTAAAGACGGAAAGTGCGATACTGAGATCCGAAGGAGAATTTGCATGGCAAATAAAGCATTCCAGAAGTTAAGTAAAGTATTAAGAAACAGGACAATTTCGGTAGAAACAAAGAAACTGGATTGCTATGTGATGTCAGTTCTTCAATATGGCAGTGAATGTTGGACAATATCTTAGAAGATGAAGGAAAAAATTAAAGAAACTGAAATGTGGTTCTACAGAAGGATGTTGCGAATATCATGGACCGATCATGTGAGCAATGACGATGTTTTGGAAAGGATGGAAACGAAAAAGAAATTAATACTGAGCATCAAGAAGAGACACCTAAAGTTCCTGGGACATACAATGAGGAAGGAGGGCTTGGAGAACCTGATACTAACAGTCCAGATAGAGAGAAAAAGAGACAGGGGAAAGCAGCGGATAACATATTTGAAGGACCTGATCAGGTGGATGACGGAACGAGTGTTGCATGGTACAACAGAAGGCGTGCGAAGAGCCACCAGGGATAGGGAGATGTGGAAAGCCATGATCGCCTATCTATCTATCTATCAATCTATCTATCTATCTATTTAACTATCTATCTAACTATCTATCTATCAATCTATCTATCTATCTATCTATCTATCTATCTATCTATATATCTCAGTCTGTTCATATCTATCTATCTATCTATCTATCTATCTATCTCTTTTTTCACTCTTACTCTCTCTCCCTATCTCTCTCACTCACATTTTCTCTTTCTCTCTTTCTATCTCTCCTTATCTCTCTCTTGCTCTCTCTCTCTCTCTCTTTCTCTTTCTCTTTTCTCTCTCACTATTTCTCTCTCCAGCTCTCACTTTCTCTGTCTCCCCTATTTCTCAATTTCTCTTTCTCTCTCTTACTTTCTCTTTCCCACTCTCATTTTCTTTTTCTCACTTTCTTACTCGCTCTCACTCTCCCTCGCTTTATCTCCCTCCCCCTCTCCCTCACTCTCTCTCTTTCTCTCTTCGTAACTCTCTCTTTTTATGTCTCTCACTCTGTCTTTCTCTTTTCTCTCTCCGTCTCTCTCTCACTCTTCCCTCTCCTTTTCTCTATCTCCCTATATTTCTGTTTCTCTCTCTTTCTCTCACTGTCTTTCTCTTTCTCTCATTCAGTGTCTTTTTCTTTCTCGCTCTCACTCTATCTCATTTTTCTCTCTCTCTCTCTCTCTAAATCTCTTTCGCTCTCAGTATCTCCTTTTATCTCCTTTTCACTCTGTATCTCTCTTTTTCTTTGCTCTCATTTTATCTCATTCCTTCTCTTTTTCCCTCTCTTTTTCTCTATCTTCCCTTGTTTCTCTCTTTCTCTATATCACTGTCATTCTCTCTCTCGCTCTCTCGCTCTCTCTCTCTCTCTCTCTTCTCTTACTTTATCTCATTATTCTCTCGCTCGCCCTTTTTCTCGGTCTCACTCTCTCTGTATCTTTATCCTTCCTTTTTCTCTCTCTCTCTCTCTCTCTCTCTCTCTCTCTATCTATCTATCTATCTATCTACGTCAGTCTATTTCTATCTATCTATGTATCTATCTATCTAACTAGCTAGCTAGCTAGCTAGCTATCTATCTATCTAGCTAGCTAGCTGGATAGATAGATAGATAGATAGATAGATAGATAGATAGATAGATAGATAGATAATGAACAGAGTGGTAAAGACAGACAGATAGATAGATAGATAGATAGATAGATAGATAGATAGATAGATAATGAACAGACTGGCATAGATAGATAGATAGATAGATAGATAGATAGATAGATAGATAGATAGATAGATAGATAGATAATGAACAGACTGGCATAGATAGATAATGTCAGTCTATTACTATATCTATATTTGGCTAGCTAGCTAGCTAACTGCAATCATTTACTTATCTATCTAATGCAATATGTTTATCTATCTATCTATCTATCTATCTATCTATCTATCTATCTATCTATCTATCTATGCCAGTCTGTTCATTATCTATCTATCTATCTATCTATCTATCTATCTCAGTCTGTTCTGATCTATCTATCTATCTATCTATCTATCTATCTATCTATCTATCTATCTATCTATCTATCTATCTAATGCGATCTATCTGTTACTTACCTATTTATGTAGCTAGCTACCTTTTGTCCGCTCGTGCAATAAATGAGAAATGTCGCACTAAAAACGGCATAGAATTTACCGACAAGAAAATCGAAAGCCGCTTTTATCAGAGAAAACAGGATGCAGCCAACGACCAGAAACATTACAACCTGTTTCTTAGCCTTCTTTCTTTGTAAGCAAACGAAACACCATTTTTTCTATCTCATTTAAAACCAGTGTTCTTTTAACGTAAACTTTTTTCTCGCTAATATACATGGTTTCTTTTTTATTTGTTTTTTATATATCTGAAGGTCGCTTCTTTGGGGAAAAAATTAATTCCCTGTGGCTAAAAAAGAAAAAAAAAAACAGAAAATATTTTTTCCTCTGTTTGACTTATCACAAGATGTTTCACTGTTAAAGCACGATTATTTTTCGCATATATTTAACCCCCTCTTTTCTCTCTCTCTCTCTCTCTCTTTCTCTCTTTAACTCTATGTGACGCGAAGTTTCAGAACATGCTCTCTAACGTATATAAAGTCTTCTTCTTCTTCTTCTTCTTCTTCTATGTGCCCTGTCCCTTCAGGACGTAGGCGATCATGGCTCTCCACGTCTCCCTATCCCTTGTGGCTCTTAGTATGTTTGCTCCTGTTGCTCCTGGCAACCCCCATCCACCTGATCTGACCCTGCAAATATGTTATTCGCTGCCTTCTTCTGTCTCTCCTTCCTTCTATCTGACCAGTCAGTATCAGGTTCTCCAGGACCGATAATATTACAACAAGATAAAAATAAATTGCATGTAAGATGCGATAATAAACTTAGAATTTGCAAAATGTTTTCTTATATTTTATTCGACTTACATTCTATCTCTGAAAATCTTGCAAATGATCCCTCATAAAATCTGGTCCATTCCCCAATTGTCAATAACAACCAGCAGGTTCGTTTTTCTCTCTTCTCTCCTCACGGGTAAGTGATTCTAATCGATTGCTTAATGCCTTGTTCTTTGGTTAAATGTCAGGTTACCTTCACAGCAGAATAGCAACATTCACAGTTTAGTTATTTGCACATTAGACTGCATGTTTTGGCGTCGATATAAGGCTATTGCTGAGAGTTATAGACGTTTCTACTTATTTCATTAAATAATATTTATATTAATTTGGTGCCGAGACCAGGATGCTGAGTTGTTGAAATCCTTCTTGCTTTCTTGTTTCGGCCGATTCATTCTACGGATTTCTTGAAATTAAAATTACTACTCTAATCAGTTTAGTTAGTGTCATTTAGCTATTGTTTATCAATTATATTTTAAGCTCTTAACACACGCCTATTGTTTTATGAATATCATGAACGAATGGCATCAAAGAATGATAAAAGGCAAAAAATTCTTTTGCGAATAAATCGGTCCTAAGGTATTCGCGATATGGTTTGCCTCTCCTTGCATTTAGAGAAGGCAGATCGATTATTAATACGTAAATATACAGTTTAAAACCCAAGTGTCTACGTGACACTATCTCCTGCAGGGATACTTTCCCTTCTCCCTCGGGGATACTTTCCCTTGTTTGGTTTAAAACAGCGTAGAGAGAAATTGATATTAGCAATATTATTAATGCTTTATTGCAATACGCGATGTGAGCTTATGTAAAATAAGAATAATAATTTTAATACTATCATGTACTTCTAAAATCCGGAGAATATAAAATCTATTTCTGGGAAGGAAAAGAAAAGGGAAATATAAATTTTTCTTCTTTCGGGTTTGAAATGGACATTTCGATAAACTGAAAACGTTTAGATAAAACAAGTGTCAGAATTATTTGATGAGGTTACGCGAGGCCAAGGTCCCTCGACAGACCTTCTGGTAAACAAGAGTCTTATGGAAACTCGGAAGAAATTGAAATCCAACGTGAGCTGGCGAGATCTCATTCGTCGAGCTAAAGCCTTCCGCAAATCGAGTGGACGGAAGACGATTTTATTGGCCGAGGGCTTCGAGCCGGCTGGATCCCCAGAGAGGATCGAGACTGGTTATAAAAATCAGGACTCGGCGAGAAAAATCAGTTAGTTGGAGTTGTTATTCAGCTTTCTTTTGGAGTTATTCAGAGGTTGGGTGAATTGCCATCAGTCGAAATGTAACGACTGGGGAAAATGGTTCCCAACCGGGGAGCCATGACCCACGGCTGGTCGCCCACCATAGAACTCATGGCTAAAAAGTTAATTTCGAATAAAGCCTGCCGCAAATTAACTCAATTTAAGTTCATTTGGAATAATGTGCCATCGACCTGAATCCCGAAAAAAAAAACGGTATTGTTATATTTTTTTTTAATCATCGGGAAAATCGAAAATTCTGATTCTTCGTTCGCTCCGATTCGGCACATTCCGTTAAATTCCGATAAGGACCCGAAAGAACTTTGCTGTTTTAGAAGTTACATAGAAAATTGACAACCCTGATTATAGAGAATAGGTGAAAAGACTTTAATGAAAAAATTCATGAATACGTGAAAAGATTTTAGTGAAAATTTGAACAGCTTTGTCCATTTTAACGAAACTGACAAAACTTAGAAAAGCTATGATGCTTTTAGCAAACTTTCTCTCTCTGTTATAGCAACCGGCATTTTCGACGATTGTATATCATTTTCGACAACTGTATTCCAGGGAAAAGAAAGACAGTGCTTTTTTTTCTTTATATAAAGACATTCTTCGTAGCTCTCCAGATATGTTCGACCTTCTTCATTTATTTTATTAATTTTTTTTTTTTTTTTTGCCGTATTTATTTGTTTCAAACCACAAGTGTACACCAGTGTCCGGACTGGCTCAAGAAGGCGACTATTAAATTGCACGACGTGACCTCTGGGATCTAATCACAACGTGGGACAGTGGCCCGTTGTTGCAAAAGACGTCTTGTAAATCAGCTTTTGTGGTGACATCATCGGACGGGATCGTCACGACCAGCAACAGCGACCAAACCAACCGGTCCACCGGGTGGCAGTGTCACAACTAAGATCGTCACGACCGTCGGTGAGAACGAGCGTTACATTAGACAGACGGCCAGCCTGGCCTGAGGCGTCACATCTGGCGCCGTCTCGACCGGGATCTGACCTGAGGGTTGCCAGCCGGGCAGCGACATGTTCACATCTACTCAAACATAACCATGTAGGTAATATCAGACAGATTTTAGTCAACAATACAATAATCCTCACTCATACACACAGTAAAAAGAACCTTCAGATATTGGAGGCCATCTACATTACATCCAAGCAACCCACACTTAATAAAATCACGTTTAAATCTGGTCATAACACGTTACATTGCATTTGAATACATTGTTATGATGTCATTTCGCGCTATCACTCGGTGTGACGTCATAGAACCGCATTACAAATTTGCGAACTGCGTTTGTTATTTTTGGTAACTATTGCCGTTGCCAAGCGGAGTTTTATGTCAACACAAAATAAAATCGTCGGTGATGGTGGATGTTATTGTGTTACCGTCCTTATAACCTCTCTGAAGATGGCTCATGTGAGCCGAAAGCTTAGAATCAACTTAATAAACAAATATCCAAATGTTGGAGAATTTTTGGCGGATGGACGATTTATACATGTGCAGGAATGGTTTTCTAATTAGCGGGTTGTTGTTACGTTCAACATCCCGACCGCAGAGTTTCCTAGATGGTCATGTCTATCCACTCGTCAGGGGGTAATCAAAAATTGACTGCTTAAACTTTTTACTTTTTCTTTTTTGATAGACATTTTTCATTAAACGTGAGTTCTCGCCCGTTCAACCATGCGCCCGTATGCACGGATGTGCGTTCGTGTAGGGTGTCATGATTATTTTCCCTTTTCTTTGATTTTCTTTTTATCCCCAATTTGTACTCTTTAACCTTTTTATTTTTATTTTTTTCATTTTCTTATTTTCTTTTAATTTTTTCTATTTGGTTTGTTTTTTCCTGGACAAGCAGTCGTTTTTATTATTTTTTATTAAATTTATTTTATTTATTATTTATTATTTATTTTTATTTATTTTATTTTTTATTTTATTTGGCGTTCTGGTCTTTTCTTGGATGTGCGTGTGTGGTGCAGTGGTTATCGACTCGGTTCGGGAAAGCGGATAGTCGAGTTCGAATTCCAATTGAATTCATTGCATCCACTTACGCGCAATTACCCTTGGGAAAAGGTATTAATCTGTTGCTTCTCCCTCCAGCTATGGGTTAAATAGCAGGCCAGATTAGACTCTATAGCCTTGGTTGGCAACTAGTCTACCGTAGAAAGTAATGGCAACCTACTGCAGGATAATCTTCTGCCCAGTCAGTCATGCCTCTTTCAAGACATGATCGCCCAAGCGTGTATCACGTATGACACTTCAGTGACTGAATATAATAGTTGGAGACATGATTAAGGCTTCTACTGGACATAAAGTGGCGGATCAGTTTTCTATTGTTATGAAGTAATAAACTGATCCCCCACTAATTATTACTTAATAATATATTACATTTCTTCCCCTTTTAGCTATGAGTTTAATAACAGGACAGATTGGGTTCTATAGCCTTGGCTGGCAACGAGCCTAACGCAGAAAGTAATGGCAACCTACTGCGGTAAGATCTTCTTCCTAGCTAGTTATGTCTCTTTCGAGACATGATCGCCCAATGGCACTTAGCTGACTAAAAAGATTAGCGGCAAGGTTTCATTGTTTTACTGATGAAACGGCTAGATCGAATGTTGATAGCAGAACGTATCTATTACTTTTTAATCCTACAGTGTTGCGTGGTGGTGCAGTGGATATAGGCTCAGAACGAGAAATCGGGGAGCTGTGTTCGAATTCTAGCTGAATTCATTGCATTCACTTACGCGCAAATACCCTTGGAAAAGGTATTAATCCGTCTCTTCCTTCCAGTTATGGGTTAAATAACAGGACAGATTGGGTTCTATAGCCTTGGTTGGCAACCAGTCTACCGCAGAAAGCAATGGCAACCTGCTGCGGGATAATCTTTTGCCCAGTCAGTCATGTCACTTTCGATACATGATCGCCCAAGCGTGTATCACGTATGGCACTTAACTGACTGACTGAATATAATAGTTGAACATATGATTCAGGCTTCTACTGGGCATAAGCGGGGGATCTGTTTTATATTGTTATGAAGTAATAAACTGATCCCCCACTTATTACTGCATAATAATAATATAATACATATCTTCCCTTTCTAGCTATGAGTCAAATAACAGGACAGATTGGGTTCTATAGCCTTGGTCGGCAACCAGTCTACCGCAGAAAGCAATGGCAACCTACTGCGGGATAATCTTTTGCCCAGTCAGTCATGTCTCTTTTGAGACATGATCGCCCAAGCGTGTATCACGTATGGCAAATAACTAAGTAATATCGTCTCATGAATCTCTGTCTCTACTCCTCTGTTTTTTTATGTCTGGACAAAAATTTTTTTTTTTTTGTTTCTTAATCTCTCCCCACTTCTTTTTTTAACTTCCTGTGTATGGATATATATATATGGGCTCCTTCTGGTATGTGATTTTTTTTACTTTCACGGCTTCTGCTCCGATGAACTTAGATCACTGGTACCCCCTAGGTACGAATTTACAGTGAAACCGATGAAATGTAACCGCAATTTCTACTCCACGGCTTCTTTTCTCGCACTTCCCGCCTGTGGAATTCCCTTCCACATACTTGCTTCCCCGACAGCTACAACCTCCAGGAGTTTAAATGGAAGGTCAATAGACACCTAACACACTAACTCGCATCCTTCTCTCAAACACTCTTCCCATCTACATTCTTACCCGTCTATCACCCTCCTTCTGACATTTCATATATCTAACCAATCTTTCTCACCACCTTCCCCTATGTAACCCCCTGCGCAATAGTGGCAGTGGAATGCTTTGCTTGGGGTGAAATGTTGAAAAAAAACATATTTGAATGAATAAAATTTCGCTTTTGATCGTTGCTGAAGAAGTGAGAATTTGAAATAGCTAACGAATGTAGAATTCGGAATTTTTTTTGCTATGTATGTATGTATGTATGTACGTATGTATGTATGTATGTATGTATGTATGTATGTATGTATGTATGTATGTATGTATGTATGTATTGGTTGTTCAGTTATTTAGTCATAATAAAATTAGACCAGTACACAGATGTTTTAAAAAGTATTTAATACAATTATATGTAGAACTTTTGAATATTCTTCATTTGCAAACGAGTTATTACGTGACCTAGGTTTCTACTATGTGGTGTCTTCCAAGTGATATCGCCTAGAAGACATCACATGGTAGAAATCTAGGTCGCGTAAAAACTCGTTACGCTCTCACACCCTGACTGAGCACTCTGGAAGAAAGGGAGACTTTGAAAACAGTAGCTACTCTGGCATATACGCATCGCTCATTCACTAATGAATTACAGCACTCTGGCTATTGGGCGTGTATAATGATTATATACATGCTAAAAAGTCTGCTTTCTTCTACCGTGCGCCCATAGCCCAGAGGTAGAATCGCCGACTGAAGCCACTTCAGTCGGGTTCAATCCTGGGTTAAAAAGCAAATCGGAGTCTAACCGTACTGATGAGCTGTGATACAGCGAAACAGATCTGTCTGCGGATGGCTATCTATAATGTGACTTTAAGAGTTATATTTGATAGATATATATGTTTGAGTAGACACTTGTGCTT
>JBBBDQ010031159.1:0-22500 GCA_037127315.1 Ascarosepion bandense | reverse complement strand
TGATTATTAAAATGAGAAAGAATAAATGCAATGAACTTGACCAATCTCAAGAGTGAAAATATAAAACTAGAAAGAGCAAACCTCCACCAAGGAAATACCGACATCATCTCAGCGATTAGCAAGAGATGATTATTAAAATGAGAAAGAATATCTAGAATCTTTCAAAAATGAAAATAAAAAATGAACTCGACCGCTCTCAAAATTACAACCCCACTTAAAATAAAACAGAGGAGGTAATTCAGTATTTAAAATGACCTAAGGAAGATAATTCAGTATTTGGCATTTGAAAGGCAAAACTTAGATTTTATTAATAAAACCGGAAAAATAACCCAGAAACTTTCTCCCGTACTGAATCGAACCGAAAATTTAACCAGCTCGTGCCAGTCATGGGGCTAATCATCACAGAATGTTTCACCTGAATACATCCAGCAGGTATTGAGATATCTTGATCAGGGACAGAAAAACAGACAGACAAACGTAACTGAATGCAATACCTTCGTCTTGAATTTTTAAAAATACATTCTGCCTCTAAATATCACTTGACGGTTGCTTTTTTTTAGAAATTGATTCTTTTTTTTGCGTATCAACCTTTTCTAGGTTATTTAAAGCCAGAAAATATTTTTAGATTAAGATAATAATTGTTTGGTGATACAAGTCTTACTAAATAACCTATAATTTGGGGGAGTGGTGGATTCATGACTAATCAGAATTTGATAAACATAGATGGAATGATAATACGGATATTAAATGGGTGATCAGCTCTGTATTACAATCAATATATAAACTGATCTCTCCTTTAGTCAGTCAGTTAAGTGCCATACGTGATACACGCTTGGGCGATTATGTCTCGAAAGAGACATGACTGACTGGGCAGGAGATTATCCCGCAGTAGGTTGCCATTGCTTTCTGCGGTAGACTGGTTGCCGACCAAGGCTATAGAACCCAGTCTGTCCTGCTATTTAACCCATAACTGGAAGGAAGAGACGGATTAATACCTTTCCCAAGGGTATTTGTGCGTAAGTGAATACAATGGATTACAACTGGAATTCGAACTCGGCTCCCCGGTTTCTCGTATTTGTCTATATTTCTGAGATGTAGTAGTATTTACAGTATTTACATTATTGTCCTCATCTTTGTTGCCATTTGTAAGCGGTTTCGGCCGTTGTGTGCTCCAGCCTTCTTCAGGTACTAGGAATTTCGAACCGAACCTTTCATTACAATCACAGCAATATATTGTAATATGAGTTCTGGTAAAAGTACTAGAGAAAACCGTTAACATCCAAAAATTGCAATATGAACTTTGGTAAAAAAAAAAAAAGGTAACTTAACATTAGGTTTATAAGTCCCAAAAATTCAGTTGTTCTTGTCCTTAAGGACAGCGGTTATAGTCGTTAGTTACTTCGTGTGACTTGACCCAAAGAGTTGTGAGTTCAATACCAGGCTACAGCAGTGGTGAACAAGTAACTTGCAGGGTTAGAGGGAGATAACTCATGACTACCATGCGATGGAGATGATATACCGCAGTGATTGTAATAGAGGGTTCTGTTCGAAATTCCGTGCACCTGAAGAAGGTCGGAGCATACAACGGCCGAAACGTCGTACAAATGCAACAAAGATGAGGACAATAGTCCGAATAATGGACAAATTCAGCAGATATACAAAAATTGAAAGGTGAGTAAGACAAGGATGTGTCTTCTCACCGGATCTATTTAACTTGTACAGTGAGACTCTTGTGAGGAACCGAGATGATATGCCAGGATTCATCATCGGAGAAAAAGAAAAAGAAAGAAAAAAGAAAGAACCGTAGGATAGAAAGAAAGAAAAAGAAAGAGAGAAAAAGAAAGAAAGAAAAAAGAAAGAAAGAAAGAAAAAATCGTAGGATTGTTTTAATAATCATATTGCCCCAAGGAAGTCAGTTAACTGCCACTGTTTTTATAAGCTTACATAGGAGGAAAATTATGAGAAAGAGTGACAGGTTATAGGGGGTGTCAGGAAGTGGGTAAGAGAAGGATGAGAATACTAATGAGAGTGGAGTGGACAGAGAAAGAAACACGAGAAAGGATAAAGAAAGATGGAAAAAGAAAGAGAGAAAGAAAGAGAGAAAAGAAAAAAAGAAAAAATGAAGAAGCGGAGGATTCTTTTAATCATATCGCCCCAAGAAAGTCAGTTTACTGCCACTGTTATGCATGGGGTTACATAGGAGGAAAGTTATGAGAAAGAGTGACAGGTTATAGGGGATGTCAGGAAGTGGGTAAGAGAAGGATGAGAATACTGGTGAGAGTGGAGTGGACGGAGAAAGGAGCATGAGAGAGAGGATGCAGGTTAGTGAGATAGAAGATGACTATTGACTTTACATTTAAATTCTTGGAGATTGTAGCAATCGGGGAAGCAAGTAAATGGAAGGGAATTCCACAGGTGGGAAGTGCGAGAAAAGAAGCTGCTGGAGTAGAGTTTGTCATTGTCGATCACGACGCTGTCTTATGGCCATATCACGTCGAATACACCGGTTCTAGTTCGATCACCGACGTTAAGCAACTTTGAGCCTGGTCAGTACTTAGATAGGTAACCGCATGGGAAGCACCAGGCGCTGTAAGCGTTTCTTTATTTACTGTATTTTTTTGACACATGTTGAGCTCCCGGCCATATCCCATTGAAAACACTGGTTCTCGCTAGATTACCGAAGTTAAGCAACGTTGGATCCTGGCCAGTACTTAGGTGGGAGACCGATTTGGTATACCAAGTGCTGTTAGTGATTTTTTTTTTTTTTGGAGGAGTGTGGGTTTTTACGTCCATATCACGTTGAATGCACCGGTTCTCGTTCGATCACACAAGTTAAGCAATGTTGAGCCTGGTCATTATCTTAGACGGGTGACCGCTTGGGAAGAACCAGGTGCTGTAAGCGTTTCTTTATTTACATTTTTTTTTTTTAAAATGTGAGGGCTTACGTCCATATCGAGTTTAATAAACCGGTTCTTATTCGATCACCGAAGTTAAGCAACGTTGCAGTGGTCAGTATGTTAATGGGTGTCCGCTTGGGAATGCCAGGTGCAGTAACCGATTATTTATTTATTTATTTTTGACAAACGTGTGTGCTTACGGCCATATCACGTTGAATACACTGGTTCTCGTTCGATTACCGAAGTTAAGCCAAGTTGATCCTGGTCAATACTGAGATGGGTGACCGCTTCGGAATATCGGGTGCCGTAAGCGTTTATTGCTATTGTTTTTTTTTTGTTTTTTTTTACGATTGTGTATGTTTACGGCCATATCATGTTGAATACACCGATTCTCGTTCGATCACCGAAGTTAAGGAAACTTGACCTCGTCAAAATTTACATGGGTGACCGCTTGGGAAAACCAAGGGCTGTAAGCGTTTATTTATTTACTTTTTCTTTTTGACGAATGTAAGTGCTTACGGCCATATCACGTTGAATACACCGATTCCCATTCGATTACCAAAGTTAAGCCGAGTTGATCCTGGTCAATATTCAGATGGGTGACCGCTTAGGAGTACCAGGTGCTGCAAGCGTTTATAACTTTTTTTTGTGACGATTGCGTGTGCTTACGACCATATCATGTTGAATACACCGGTTCTCGTTCGATTATCGAAGTTAAGTAACGTTGTACCTGGTCAGTACTTAGATGGGTGACCGCTTGGGCATACCGTGTGCTGTAAGCGTTACTGTATTTACTTTGTTTTTTACGAATGCGAGTGCTTATGGCCATATCACGTTGAATACACCGGTTCTCGTTCGATCACCGAAGTTAAGCAATGTTAAGCCTGATCAGTACTTAGATGCGTGACCGCTTGGTTATACCAGATGCTGTAAGCGTTTCTTTGTTTACTTTTTTTTTTACGAATGTGTGTGCCTACGGCCATATCACGTTGAATACACCGGTTCAGGCTCGATCAACGATGTTAAATAACGTTGTGCCCGGTCAGTACTTAGGTGGGTAACCGCTTGGGAATACCAGGTGCTGTAAGAGTGTTTGTTTTGTTTTTTTTTCCGGATGTGCTTGCTTACGGCCATATCACGTTGAATACACCGGTTCTCGCTCGATCACCGAAATTAAGCAACGTTGAGCCTGGTCAGAACTTAAATGGGTGACCGCTTGGGAATACCAGGTGCTGTAAGTGTACCATTTTTTTTTTTTTTTTTTTTTTTGACGGATTTCCGTGCTGACGGCCAGATCACTTTGAAGACACCGGTTCTCTCTTGAATACTGAAATTAAACAACTTTCAGCCTGGTCAGTCCTTAGATGGGTGATCGCTTGGGAATAGCAGGTGCTGCAAGCGTTTTTTTTTTTTTTTTTTTGAACGGGTGTGCGGGTTTCCGGCCATATCATGTTGAAGACATCGGTTCTCGCTCGATCACTGAAGTTAAACAAAGTTGAGCATGGTCAGTACTTAGAAGGGTGACCACTTGGGAATGCCACGTGCTGTAAACGTTTATTTTTTTTTTTACTGATGTGCATGCTTACGGCCATATCGCGTTGAAGACACCGGTTTTCACTCGATCACCGAAGCTAAACAACGTTGAGTCTGGTCAGTATTTATATGGGTGACCCCTTGGGAATACCAGGTGCTGCAAGCGTTTTTGTTTTTTTCTTTTGTTGTTGACGGATGTGTGTGCGGCCATATCACGTTGAATATACCGGTTCTAGCTCGATCACCGAATTTAAGCAACGTTGAGCCTGGTCGGTTCTCGCTCGATCACCGAAGTTAAGCAACGTTTGACCTGGTCAGTACTTATATGGGTGACCACTTGGGAATACCAGTTGCTGCAAGCGTTTAGTGACGGATGTGCCTTGTGGTGCAGTGGATATCGGCTCGGAAACACTAATCGGTGTGCAGGTTTCTAATTGAATTCCCTGTATTCACTTAAGTACCCTTGGGTATTTATCCGCCCCTTCTCTCCAGTTCTGGTTTAATTAACAGTGTAGTACTTGGGGACCCCGCCCTTAAAAACACAACCCAATGAATCTTGATACTCGAAAAGAAATAGTATTACCAGACACAAAACTTATATAAAAATCACAATAAATTATTGAAAGAAAAAAGGTATTACCAGCAATAACTAAAAATTTAGTTGGCAATAAATGACCCACCGAGGTGTTGATATGCCATAAAAAAAACAACCATCACGATCTTCTTTCTCTTTATTCTTCTTTCTCTTCTTATTTACGAGTGAGACTCGCTAAGTAAGTGAAGCTGAGGTACAAATATACGAAGGATCGCCATCAGGGCAATACAAATGAAGAAGGGCGTGTACCTATGTTTTATCAATTATGCAAAGGCGTTCGACAAAATACACCACAAAAAATTGATGGAGATGCTCAGCAGCCTCAACATATTTAGGAAAGACATAAGAGTAATCCAGAATCTCTATTGGCGGCAAACCGCCTGCATGCGGACAGGTAACGAATTCAGCAGATTTACAAAGATAGAAAGGGTGTATCTTCTCACCGGATCTATTCAACTTGTACAGCGAGACCATTTTCAGGGCCCTAGATGTATATCAGGATTTGTCATCGGAGGCCACAATTTTAACAAGATAATGTCCGCAGATGATACAGTGCTAATTGCAGACACGGAAAGGAAACTACAAGACCTCCTACATTGGTTAACTACTATCCAATCAGGATCCCCTCTTGGGGTCTCGCTGTAAATTTGAACTGGAAATCATCTGCTTTTGCAAGGTAACAGCCGTGGTGATCACACGTTTGTGAGAGTATAGATCTGGGGAAGGTTGTTATGAACATGTCTCGAGTTCTCAGGTTAATATTTGGGTTTATAGAGCGTATTTAAATATGGAACATAGATTTCAAGACCGAATGCCGACAGTCTGTTTCATGCGTGGCTGCAATCGTCAAGCCATCTTGGATTTAATTGGTTGATTTTTTTAGCGGCATATCAGCTTCTACGGGGTACTTAATGTCAAAATCTAAATAGTTTTGCACACAATCTTTCAAATACAGGTGAACTGCATTGTTGGTAATTTAACTACAAATATATATTGTTGGTAATTATTTTGGCAAGACCTCCTACAGAAGGTAGGTGAAGAGAGTGACAAGAAAGGATTACAAATAAACTGCAAGAAAACCGAATGCATGGTCATCAGTAAAAAGGGCAGCCCAATATGCCAAATACAGGTCGGAGATGATATAGTGCGATAGCAGACACGGAAAGGAAACTGCAAGACCTCCTACAGAAGGTAGCTGAAGAGAGTGACAAGAAAGGATTACAAATAAACTGCAAGAAAACCGAATGCATGGTCATCAGTAAAAAGGGCAGCCCAATATGCCAAATACAGGTCGGAGATGATATAGTGCGATAGCAGACACGGAAAGGAAACTGCAAGACCTCCTACAGAAGGTAGCTGAAGAGAGTGACAAGAAAGGATTACAAATAAACTGCAAGAAAACCGAATGCATGGTCATCAGTAAAAAGGGCAGCCCAATATGCCAAATACAGGTCGGAGATGATATAGTGCGATAGCAGACACGGAAAGGAAACTGCAAGACCTCCTACAGAAGGTAGCTGAAGAGAGTGACAAGAAAGGATTACAAATAAACTGCAAGAAAACCGAATGCATGGTCATCAGCAAAAAAGAGCAGCCCAATATGCCAAATACAAGTGGGGGATAGTAAAATCAATCAGGTACAAAGATTTAAATACCAGAGAAATGTTCTAACAGAAGACGGAAAATGCAACACAGACAACCGAAGACGAACTGGCATGGCGAAAGATGCATTCCAGAAGCTGAGTAGAGTATTAAGAGACAAGAAAATTTCACTAGAAACAAAGAAGAGAGTACTAGATTGCTATGTGATGTCATTACTTCAATATGACAGTGAATGTTGAACAATATCATCAAAGATGAAAGAAAAACTTGAAGCAACTAAAATGTGATATCGTGGACCGAGCATGTGAGCAATGATGAGATTTTGGAAAGAATGGAAACGAAAAGGAAATTAATAGTGAGCATCAGGAAGAGACAACTGAAGTTCCTGGGGCATGCAATGAGGAAGGAGGGGTTGGAGAACCTAATACTGACAGGTCAGATAGAGGGGAAAAAGAGACAGGGGAGAACAGCGGATAACATATTTGAAGGGCCTGGGCAGGGGGATGACAGAACGGGAATTGTGTGATCTTACAGAAGAAAGCGTGCTCACAGCCACCAGGGATAGGGAGACGTGGAGGACCATGATCGCCTACGACCTGAGGGGACAGGGCACATAGAAGAAGAATTTATATGCCAAATGTTTATAAGAAATTATAATGTGGATATAAAATGGGGGATCAGTTCTATATTATAATCAGTATATAAACTGATCTCTCATTTTGTGGCCATGCTAGTTTCTATACATTTATATTCTAGATTTATGGGCTTGAGCTAGTGGATGACAGAACTGGGGTTGCATGATTTAATAGAAGAAGGCGTGCTAAGAGCCACCAGGGATAGGGAGACGTGGAGGACCATGATCGCCTACGTCCTGAGGGGACAGGGAACATAGAAGTAGTAGTAGTAATAGCAATAGTAATAGTAGTAGTGTTTTTATATCTCTTCAACTGTTCTCAACACGATTGTTACCATCATCATCCGAAAATCGCTATTATTTCACCCATTTCTTTATATCAACTACAGTTAATACCTTTTGACGTGTGATGCTATTACTGAACGACGATCTCCGCATTAATTATCGATTTTTACAGAATGTTGAAAGATGGCAAAGAATCGATAATGGTCTCACAGAGAGATGAGCAACGCTGGTGCTAAAAGACTACTTTTTCTACTTATATTACGTTAGCAGAATTTGTTCTTCAGTATAAATTCCAGTAACGAAAGCTTACAGACATTGTTGGAAATGGCGGGGTGGAGATTATGTATGCAAGGAAAAAAAAAAACTTCTGAACATCTGTATTAAAACTTCTTTTTTCAATCTATGCGGCGCCTGCTGTAGAGCCATCGACGATTGGTGTTCAATTAGGATAATGGAATGCCCGTCAAGAAGTGAATTTAAAAGGAAAAGATCATTTTTGGATAGCTGCTCCATTAAAATCATTCTAATACGGTCTGTAGTGCAATGGAGAGATCCTGAGTAAGTCTTAATATTTTAGAAGCTTGGCTTAATCTCTCCTAAGTTTATCTTCGTAGTTGGTCCCTGTGGTTGCGAAGAAGTATTACCTTAAAAGGGAAGGCGGAAGTATGTGACGCATCATATTTCCACTTCCGTGTGCCAACCTAATATCACTAGTAAGGCTTTTGTTATCTTTCTTGTGGGGAGGCAAGGCCCCAAGGTAGTTCGGGGTGTTACCTCCATGTCGTTTGTCTGGCGTTGAGATTCGTCAAGATACACTTGGCGTCGCGTTCCTATATCGAATGTGTCAGCCATCAGATGGCAAATTCTGGAAGGAAACACCCGTAAGAACAGTCCATTTCTGGAAAGGGTGCACTCGGGTTAGCAGGAGGTCTGCCGTTCACTCCGAGGCGAGTGCTCCATCTACCGTGAATGTCGGATTGTTCTCAATCACCTCATTGGCGACGGATGGCTTCTCTAACATCCAGGCGTTGGGTCGTATGGCATTATATCACATGTTAATGAGGCGGTCTGTTTTGGATAAACTGATAGTCGATTTCGTTCTTACGATGCAGGAAGCTCGCTTCATATGACCTTACACCTGGGTTGAATGATGAGGCATTCAAGGCCAGTTCTGTCTGTAGCAATGTGATACAGCCGTTGACGAAGACTGACCACTATGTGTTCTTTTACTTGCTAGGCGTTATGGGAGACGCGATATGGACGACACGTCAGAAGAAATTCTATGGGAACGAGTTTAACTTTTCCCAACTGATTTTGTTCTTTAAGAATCAGTTTAAAGTCAAGATCAGGGTGAAAAAAAAGAGTGACTCTCTTCATCAGAATTTGGCAAATTTGGTATCTTTTTCGCGTCTGTGTCGAGTAAGAAGGGCCGATTTAGATTGGCATATGGTCTAATTGAATTGAACATTAGCAACCCAATCCAAAATTATTTAACCCTAGGTTACTTACAGTCTTCATGAACAAATATCCTTGGGAAATGTATTAATCCGTCTCTTTCCTTCAGTTATGGGTCAAATAACAGGAAGATTTGGTTCTATAGCCTTGGCTGGCAACCAGTGTACCGCAGAAAGTAATGGCAACCTACTGCGGGATAATATTCTTTGTACATACACGCATACTGCTACTATCAACCATAAACTAGATTTATTTAACTCTTTACGACTAATTCTCTGGGACATTTAACTCCGTACATTTTCTCTTTGAACATTTTACTTCTTACAAATTTGTTATTCTGTTTAGTTAATAAAATTTTACTTTAATATAAAAAACGAAATATTTTATTCTTCCACATCCCAACATCCAACCTTCAACCTTCTGATATTTTAAATTGGGGACTTTGGTTGAGTTAGGCACAGAGCCAATTTAATAAAAATCACCGAGGCCCCAACACCCCTTGTAGTTGTGTCACCATGATACAGAGTGCCTAGTAAAAAAACGGAAAATTTATTATCAATATTTCATCTTTCAGGAATAACGAACTTTGAATAACTTGGTATAAAATGCTGGTATATTTATGAACTTGAATAATCATTGGACTGTCTCTTAATTACTTAATGAAGGCGTCTACCACCACCTTTAAATTTGTTGTTTTTCATTGTTTTTGACGTTTTTCAGTGCAATCTTATCGATTAAACCCTAAAATTTCCGATTGGCAAAAAAATTTAGACAAATTTCAATATTTAAACAATTTTAGTGGGAGGCTCCATTTTGGAACCACTCGCCGGTACGACATTAGCACCACCTGTAAATTTGTTGATTATCAATTTTTTTTACATTTTTCATGCACTCTTATCGATTAAACCCTAAACTTTCCGATTGACCAAAACATTTGTAAAAATTTCGACATTTAAGCAATTTTAGGTGAGGCGGGGCTAAGTTTTTCATACAACCTTATAGTAAAATTAAATCGATCCTGTGCAATTAACTTTTTTGCTTGCTCGTATTCAACTACTGAATTCTTTGCGAAATTTTTGAATAAAGCCATTCTTGAAGTTTCCATCGTAAGAACTGAGAAAACTTGAAAAAGACAAAAACAAGAGCAACAACTCGTCCCCATAGAGCCAACACAAAGCGACCCCATCGCCAGTGGTTCCAAAATGGAAGATCGATTTACTATAACGTTGTATGAGAAAGTGATCCCCTACCTAAATTTGTTTAAACATTGAAATGTTTCCAAGTTTTTTTGATAATCGGAAACCTTATGTAATATCCGATAAGACTGCGCTGAAAAATGTGAACAACAATGAAAAACAACAAATTTAAAGGCGGTGGTGGTCTCCTTCAGGTCCGCCCTTAATTCTGATTGGTTCTTCTATGATCACGTGACTCGTCATTTAAAGACTGTTTGCAAGCAACTTTCGTCTTTCCCTTTTCGTATGGCTAAACAACTCACTGATTTTGAGCGTTAAGTTATCGTACTTTTTAACTTTTTTAGGACTTGGGGATTGCAGAAATGTGCAGAAATTATTCCTGAATTTTTCAATGACATCAGTCGTCAGTAATTTTCAACGGTTGTCTTAAAGATATAGGGACATGGTTAATATTTTTTTTATTCGGCCTTGTGTCAGACTTAACCGAACTCCATACAGCTTACAAGTTTTATCCAGAAGAATTATTAGGTTTTCATCGATATCAGAAGATTGGTTGTCGGCAGATTGGAATGTGTGGAATTGTGCGGAATAGTGTAAGAATAAAATATACATTTTGTATATAAAAAAATAGAGATTTATTAAAAGGAAAGAATAACACAAGTTGTAGAAGTTAATGTTCAATTAAAAACATTATTAAAAAGTTCAGGGTAGAGTTCGTGTTCAATGATAAATTTATGGGTATCAAGAAATGTAGAAAATGTTCGTAGTAGTAATTGTTGAACTAGATAAAGAGAAAGAGAACAAGGTACAACCCGACCTTATCTTCGGGTCGATTTGAAGTTACATTTTAGTTGTTTCGTCTCGCGGCTCCCGTCTGACTCTGTTGACTGCTCACACAATGTCCTTAAGTAATTAAATCTGTTCATGTGACCGGCTCCGGCGAGAATTTTCGGTTTTAGATATGAAATAACGTCATTATGAATTTTCTGTTTTTAATCCAATCAGGAATCAAGATTTGCTTTTCGCACTGACTTGTGAATAGTCATTTCAATCCACTTTTGCGGGTGTGCAATTTCACTTTGGGGTTTTCCCAAAATGTTTTCAAATCTTAATTTCTTATCTCACGTCTTTTTTTAATTTACCGCTGTTATTGCTTGGCATGATACCGAATTGAGACATTACATCAGTAATGTTGCTCGGGTCTAATGAAAGCTTTAAAACTAATCCATGGTCCTGGAGCTCAGACTCAGCCTAAAAAATATTTGAAATAATAAATTGCGATAATTTACCAATCGCACCTAGTATATATATATATATATAATAATGGATTCTCCCGTCGCGTTCAACGTATGAGGGTCCAACCTTTTTCCAGCAAGACAACCACACAGAGATTTGTTTATAGTGGTGAAGGCATTGTGTAGTACCATCCACACTTCTTGGAACTGCTGATAACAAACAATTGGTGCAGATGACTGCCACAAATCGCACGAACAGCAAACCTCAATTATTTAACCCATAATTGGAGGGAACGAACGGATTAATACCTTTCCCAAGGGTACCAGTGCGCAAGTGAATGCAGCGTGCTCGACTGAAATTGGAACTCGGCTCACCGATTTCCCCCTCCAAGCCGACATCCACCGCACCCCAACGCACATCCGTGAGTGCTAACAGCACCTGGTATTCTCAAGTGGTCACCCACCTAAGTACTGACCAGGCTCAACGTTGCTTATATATATATATACTAGCAGTATAGCCCGGCGTTGCACGGGTGTATTGAAAGCTTTAAAACTAATCCATGGTCCTGGAGCTCACACTCTTTGGACGTTGGCACGAAAGACTAAAAAGCAATAGTTGTTTCCAGTTAAAGCGAAACCGTAGACTGAAAGAAAAATGAATGGATGTAAGTCAAATTTTGATTTCCTGGTATCGATATCAAATAAGTTTTCTTCGTCGTAAACTGAATTTTGAAGGCTAAATAAGTCCTCTGAGTAAATGGTATCATGGCTGAGACTAAGAACTACAATTATACCTACTTAGAGCCAAACCCGAAGCAAAAAACTAAAACAAAAGGGCTGAAAAAAATATAGACATACAGGCAGAAAAACAGACATACACACAAACATCTTGTTTTTTATATATATATTATCGATTTTCTGCACTATTGTAAGAACTGCAAACTTGAAACTTCTGAATATCGTTTCTTATGTCTTTGTCTATGAGTGTATCAAATTTGATTAAAATCGGACCACTCCTTCTATAACCCGATTTTTTCGATTATCGATTTTCGATCTTTATCGGGGGTACATCGACACAAAACCGAGCTAAGAACACTCGCAGACGCTTATAGTACAACTGTGTAAATTTTCAAGAAAATCGGTTCAGCCGTTTCGGAGTCTATAGGTAATGGACACACAAGCACACAGGCAAAGTTCCATTTATGAATATGTTTAGATTCCTCTCAGTCAGATTGTCAATCATCCATAATATTTCCTTTCAATCTTCTCAACCAATCATTGATGTTTCTTTCAAAGTAATGCTTTTTTTTTTTTTGTTTTTCACGCCGTCGTCGAACGATAATTTTTTTTAGGATAATTCTATGCAATACGCTCTTTCACAATTTTCTTCATTTGTATATTTCAACGAGATATGAAAACGAAAACAAACATTAATAACAATGGGTAATTAAGACAGAAAATAAAAGGAAAAGTGTGGCGTCTTCCTGTCTTGACGTGTATACTCTAGTCGTCAACTTTGCTTATTAAAATAATATTTTGAACTAATAAATAAATAATAACGGTTTGAAATCTCGTCCTACGTTCAAGGTCGTCAATAATACGGGGTAGGAAAGAGGAGTGGGGATTTCGAGTGGAGATTCCGATCGGGAATTTCGAGTGGAGATTTCGATTGGAATTTTCATTGGGGATTTGAAGTGGGAATTTTTTTACTTTTAATCTTATCTATTCCACTTACACCTCAAATGACTTTAGAATTAAATCTCCAACTTCTCCTAATATATATATATATATATATATATATATAGTGATGATCCACGTATACTGTCTTAATATGTATAGGAAAAATTATTATGAAAAAGTTGTAAGTTTAAAAATGTGTTGTTTTTTTTTACAGTATTTATTTATTTCTATTATTATATTTGATATTTCAGACCGTCCTCGGCCCTTCATCAGAAGCAAATGATTTTAAAATTTAAATTAGAAATGTTTTCGCGATGAGCGTTCGTCCGAGAGATTGTTTACATCACGTGACGCTCATCGCGAAAACGTTTCTAATTTAAATTTTAAAATCATTTGTTTCTGATGAAGGGCCGAGGACGGTCTGAAATATCAAATATAATAATAGAAATAAACAAATACTGTCAAAAAAACACATTTTAAACTTACAACTTTTAATAATTTTTCCTATATATATATATATATATATATATATATATATATATATATATATAATCATTTCACCCCGGGCAAGGCATAAATGCCACTGATGTGCGGGGGGGGGGGGGGCTACATAACTGAAAGAAAATTAATTAGAGGAGGGAGAAGAGGATTACAAACCAATTAGAAAGAAGCAATAGAAAGATGAAAATGCAGGTGTAATGACAGCTGCAAGGGGGAGAGAACGGGAAGGATATACGGGATGGGGGAAGGGCTAGAGTCAAGTGGTTAGTAGATGAGTATTGACATTGCATTTAAATTCCTGGAGGTTGTAGCCGTCAGGAAAGCAAGAATATGGGAGCGAGTTCCACAGGCAGAGAGTGCGAGAAAAGAAGCTGCAGGAGTAGAATTGTCGTCTGCATTTGGCTAACCTAACTGTGAATGGGTGTGACCCAGCTGCCAGTCTGGTTGCACGAGTAAACACCTGTTGATGAGGCACCAGTGACTTAAGTTCGTCTGAGCAGAAACCATGAAAGTACTTATAGAACAGACAAAGGGAGGCCACATTTCGTCAGTGGGGAAGTGGCTGTAGTCGAGCCGCCAATTCAGCACCTATCACGTTACTAACTCTCCTTTGGAGCCTGTCGAGAACACCGAGGTGAGCGGCAGGGGCGCCTGACCATAAATGGCAGCAGTACTCCATGCAGGGTCGAATGGTAGACTTGTATATATGCAGGATGGATTCAGGCGGAAAGAACATCCTGGATCGACACAGTGACCCAACCTTCTTAGCAGGGGATTTTATATATATATATATATACAAATATGTATGTGTGTATATGGATGTATATATGTGCGCGTGTATATATATTTTGTGTGTAAATGTATATTATGTATGTATATAGATATATTATGTGTATACATATTATATCTGTGGGCATATATATATACATATATCATGTGTGTGCATATATTTATATATATTTAGTGTATCGAGGCAGCAAATAATTTTCTAAACATATACTGCTAAATAATAAAGACAAAAATTCTCCAACATTTGGATAGCTTTTTATTAAGTTGGTTCTAAGCATTATAAGTTTTTATAACCTCTCTGAGGATGACTGATATGAGCCGAAAGCTTAGAACCAACTTAATAAAAAATTATCCAGATGTTGGAGAATTTTTGTCTCTATTTTCAATTGAAATTAAAGCCAAACTACGACGTTTAGAACGGCTCATGATTAAGCATAATATACATTTATTGTCTCTTATATTTAACAGTATATATATATATATATATATATATATATATATATATATATATATATATATATGCGCATTTGTCCACACACGCACACACACACACACACACACACACACACACACATATGTATATATATATATATATATATATATATATATATATATATAGGTATAGATGTCCAGTCCGTAAATGGCGAGGATCAAATTTCTTTATCCGGCAAAATTTTTTGTACCAAATGGAAGGAATATCGTGTGGTCTGATGAAATGAGCTAATTAAGCTCATTGAAATGAATTATAATTTATAACCAATTTAAATGACATGTTGAGTTTTCCTTTATATATATATATATATATATATATATATATATATATATATATATATATATATATATATATTATAGTTGTAATACCAATAACAACAGAACTAAATCTGTCGAGATTATCAATAGTTAAACTACAACTAAGAACGTCTTGAAACCCACCGGGAACTAACCCAGAGGGAAAAGAAGGGGAAGAAAAAAGAAACAAACGAAATACCTGAACAAAAAGTCAACCATTCGTGAGAAAGAAAAAAAAACAAAACGAAAACCTTCGTACACTAAAGAAAATTACATTCCTACGTACGTACATAAAAAATCTAATCACCCTAATCACATAATGAATAGTATTCCCAAAAGTATCGCTTATCGTTTATCCACAAAACCTTCTAATCGCAATATTTTTGATAAATCCAAAAAAAATATACCAAGATGCTTTAGGGAAAAGTGGTTATAAAGATAATTTAGAATATCTTACATCCAAATCGCCTAAAAATAAAAAAAAAACAGACATAGAAGTATTATATGATTTAACCCCCTTTTAACAAGGAAGTCAAAACTAAAATAGGCAAAAAGTTTTTTCGATGTTAAATAGAAACTTTGATAAAGATAATCCTCTCCACAGAATTTTCAATAAAAACAGCATAAAATTAAGTTATTCTTGTTTGTCAAATAGAGGTAAAATCATTAATGGCCTAAATAAATCTAAAATTAGAAAGTCAGACATTAATAATGGAAATTCATGTAATTGTAGAATAAAATCAAATTGCGTGGTTTGTAAAGTTCAGGATTACAAAAATGATACGGACCTCCAACCTAAGACATATATAGGTGCCACGCAGGATTCTTTCAAAATTAGGTTTTACAACCACTTAAGTACTTTTAAGCACCATAAATATAGTCGTAACACCTTTCTGGCGTCCTACGCGTGGGTCATTAAAAATTCTACTAATACCGATCCTATTTTAAAATGGGAAATTTTAAAGCGATGTTCCAAGTACAAGCCGGGGAGTAAGTTCTGCAATTTATGCGGGGAAGAAAAGTTACCCATCGCGTTATTCGAACCCGCGCAAAATCTATTAAATTCAAAATCTGAAATCCTTCATAAATGTATCCACATGAAAAAATGTTTGCTAAATTAGCCTCCTGTTTAATTGTTCTAAATCCGGGTTTTTACCCCTCTTAATAAAGTTTATCCCCCCCTTTTTTCCTGTGTTTGGAGTCTTCCTTGTTTTAGCTGAAATTCTGCATATATGCTGCATAATTCCGAAGTCTTTAGCCAATTTTCCCTGACGAGCTGTTAAGCGAAACCACGGTAAGTTATTGGCTCTTAGATTTTCGATTATATATATATATATATATATATATATATATATATATATATAGGGTGTCCATAGAGCTCGTGTGCACTTTTAAAAATGTATGATTTATTTATGCAAACAAACTTTATGGACAATCTATATATATATATATATGCGTGTGTATATATAAATTATGTGTGCATATATATTGTGTATATATTTATATGGGTGTGTGCATATATATGAATATGTTTTTGTATATATATTATATGTATATGTATATATTCTATGTGTGTTTATATATTATGTGTGTATATATATATATTGCGTGTGTGTATTATGGGCTGAGTGGTTAGAACGTTCGCTTTCTGCCCATGTAATCTGGGTTCGTATCTCAGCATGGTCGATTCGTCAAGAAGGTGACTTTTGGATATTATCAGCGTGTGGCACATTTTGAAAGTGCCTGAAAACCATATCACGGAATTGTGAGGGAAACTCGGTAGACGGCTCCTTTCGAAGTGCCGTCAATGGTTGGGCTAGCTCGAAGTCACAAGTCATCGTGACCGAGCTAGCTTTGTTCAGACTGTTGTTCATGGAAGATAACGCGCTCTCTCCCAGAAACTCTAACTAATGTCTGCTAATGTTTGCAGCATAAATTACAGGTAGACTCTCCGGGTGTTGAACAAGCACAAGTATGACTGAGCAGGCGTCTACAATGGGGATTAGCTAGTTGCCCCGGTAGACGGGTATCCACGAATATGAGTGGCCAATCATTATATATTTATACATAGATATAGATATAGTCATCCGCAGACAAATCTGTAAAAAATCTGTATCACTGTATCACAGCTCATCAGTACAGTTAGACAGCCGATTGCTTTTTACCCAGGACTGAAACCCGACCGTCAGTTGACGATTCTACCTCTGAGCTACAGGCTCTCGGTAGAAGGAGACATACTTTTTAGCGTGTATATTATCATTATACACGCCCAATAGCTGAGAGTGTTCTAATTCATTGCTGAATGAACGATGCATAGATGCCAGAGTAGCTACTGTTCTTCCAGAACTTATCCACTGCCACTCTTTATAAAAGTAAATGCTTGAACATTGAGTTTAAAATCTACGTGTTCTATCACTTTTGAACAATACACTATATATATATATATATATATATATATATATATACGGAAGCTTGTGCACAGATGGGAAAAGTGTGTGACACTGCTCGGAGACTAAGTTGAAAAATTAAAAAAAAGTAAGCTTCTATCTGTATTAGAAGTCCTTATACTGAAAAATTCACCTTATTTATTGAATGACACTCGTAGAAGTCCTTATACTGAAAAATTCACCTTATTTATTGAATGACACTCGTAGAAGTCCTTATACTGAAAAATTCACCTTATTTATTTAATGACACTCGTAGAAGTCCTTATACCGAAAACTTCACCTTATTTATTGAATGGCCCTCGTAGAAGTCCTTATACTGAAAAATTCACCTTATTTGACACTCGTAGAAGTCCTTATACTGAAAAATTCACCTTATTTATTTAATGACCTTCGTAGAAGTCCTTATACCGAAAACTTCACCTTATTTATTGAATGACCCTCGTAGAAGTCCTTATACTGAAAAATTCACCTTATTTATTGAATGGCCCTAGTAGAAGTCCTTATACCGAAAAATACACCTTATTTATTGAATGACCCTCGTAGAAGTCCTTATGCCGAAACATTCACCTTATTTATTGAATGACCCTCGTAGAAGTCCTTATACCGAAAAATTCATCTTATTTATTGAATGACCCTCGTAGAAGTCCTTATACCGAAAAATTCACCTTATTTATTGAATGACTCTCGTAAAAGTCCTTATACTGAAAAATTCACCTTATTTATTGAATGACACTCGTAGAAGTCCTTATACCGAAAAATTCACCTTATTTATTGAATGACCCTCGTAGAAGTCCTTATACCGAAAAATTCACCTTATTTATTGAATGGCCCTCGTAGAAGTCCTTATACCGAAAAATACACCTTATTTATTGAATGACCCTCGTAGAAGTCCTTATACCGAAAAATTCACCTTATTTATTGAATGACCCTCGTAGAAGTCCTTATACCGAAAAATTCACCTTATTTATTGAATGGCCCTCGTAGAAGTCCTTATACCGAAAAATTCACCTTATTTATTGAATGGCCCTCGTAGAAGTCCTTATACCGAAAAATACACCTTATTTATTGAATGACCCTCGTAGAAGTCCTTATACCGAAAAATTCACCTTATTTATTGAATGACCCTCGTAGAAGTCCTTATACCGAAAATTCATCTTATTTATTGAATGACCCTCGTAGAAGTCCTTATACTGAAAAATTCACCTTATTTATTGAATGGCCCTCGTAGAAGTCCTTATACCGAAAAATACACCTTATTTATTGAATGATCCTCGTAGAAGTCCTTATACCGAAAAATTCACCTTATTTATTGAATGACCCTCGTAGAAGTCCTTATACCGAAAAATTCACCTTATTTATTGAATGACTCTCGTAGAAGTCCTTATACTGAAAAATTCACCTTATTTATTGAATGACCCTCGTAGAAGTCCTTATACTGAAAAATTCACCTTATTTATTGAATGGCCCTCGTAGAAGTCCTTATACCGAAAAATACACCTTATTTATTGAATGGCCCTCGTAGAAGTCCTTATACCGAAAAATACACCTTATTTATTGAATGACCCTCGTAGAAGTCCTTATACCGAAAAATTCACCTTATTTATTGAATGACCCTCGTAGAAGTCCTTATACTGAAAAATTCACCTTATTTATTGAATGGCCCTCGTAGAAGTCCTTATACCGAAAAATTCACCTTATTTATTGAATGGCCCTCGTAGAAGTCCTTATACCGAAAAATTCACCTTATTTATTGAATGACCCTCGTAGAAGTCCTTATACCGAAAAATTCACCTTATTTATTGAATGACACTCGTAGAAGTCCTTATACTGAAAAATTCACCTTATTTATTGAATGACACTCGTAGAAGTCCTTATACTGAAAAATTCACCTTATTTATTTAATGACACTCGTAGAAGTCCTTATACCGAAAACTTCACCTTATTTATTGAATGGCCCTCGTAGAAGTCCTTATACTGAAAAATTCACCTTATTTGACACTCGTAGAAGTCCTTATACTGAAAAATTCACCTTATTTATTTAATGACCTTCGTAGAAGTCCTTATACCGAAAACTTCACCTTATTTATTGAATGACCCTCGTAGAAGTCCTTATACCGAAAAATACACCTTATTTATTGAATGACCCTCGTAGAAGTCCTTATACCGAAAAATTCACCTTATTTATTGAATGACCCTCGTAGAAGTCCTTATACCGAAAAATTCACCTTATTTATTGAATGGCCCTCGTAGAAGTCCTTATACCGAAAAATTCACCTTATTTATTGAATGGCCCTCGTAGAAGTCCTTATACCGAAAAATACACCTTATTTATTGAATGACCCTCGTAGAAGTCCTTATACCGAAAAATTCACCTTATTTATTGAATGACCCTCGTAGAAGTCCTTATACCGAAAATTCATCTTATTTATTGAATGACCCTCGTAGAAGTCCTTATACTGAAAAATTCACCTTATTTATTGAATGGCCCTCGTAGAAGTCCTTATACCGAAAAATACACCTTATTTATTGAATGATCCTCGTAGAAGTCCTTATACCGAAAAATTCACCTTATTTATTGAATGACCCTCGTAGAATTCCTTATACCGAAAAATTCACCTTATTTATTGAATGACTCTCGTAGAAGTCCTTATACTGAAAAATTCACCTTATTTATTGAATGACCCTCGTAGAAGTCCTTATACTGAAAAATTCACCTTATTTATTGAATGGCCCTCGTAGAAGTCCTTATACCGAAAAATACACCTTATTTATTGAATGGCCCTCGTAGAAGTCCTTATACCGAAAAATACACCTTATTTATTGAATGACCCTCGTAGAAGTCCTTATACCGAAAAATTCACCTTATTTATTGAATGACCCTCGTAGAAGTCCTTATACTGAAAAATTCACCTTATTTATTGAATGGCCCTCGTAGAAGTCCTTATACCGAAAAATTCACCTTATTTATTGAATGACCCTCGTAGAAGTCCTTATACTGAAAAATTCACCTTATTTATTGAATGACACTCGTAGAAGTCCTTATACTGAAAAATTCACCTTATTTATTGAATGACACTCGTAGAAGTCCTTATACTGAAAAATTCACCTTATTTATTTAATGACACTCGTAGAAGTCCTTATACCGAAAACTTCACCTTATTTATTGAATGGCCCTCGTAGAAGTCCTTATACTGAAAAATTCACCTTATTTGACACTCGTAGAAGTCCTTATACTGAAAAATTCACCTTATTTATTGAATGACCCTCGTAGAAGTCCTTATACTGAAAAATTCACCTTATTTATTGAATGGCCCTAGTAGAAGTCCTTATACCGAAAAATACACCTTATTTATTGAATGACCCTCGTAGAAGTCCTTATGCCGAAACATTCACCTTATTTATTGAATGACCCTCGTAGAAGTCCTTATACCGAAAAATTCATCTTATTTATTGAATGACCCTCGTAGAAGTCCTTATACCGAAAAATTCACCTTATTTATTGAATGACTCTCGTAGAAGTCCTTATACTGAAAAATTCACCTTATTTATTGAATGACACTCGTAGAAGTCCTTATACCGAAAAATTCACCTTATTTATTGAATGACCCTCGTAGAAGTCCTTATACCGAAAAATTCACCTTATTTATTGAATGGCCCTCGTAGAAGTCCTTATACCGAAAAATACACCTTATTTATTGAATGACCCTCGTAGAAGTCCTTATACCGAAAAATTCACCTTATTTATTGAATGACCCTCGTAGAAGTCCTTATACCGAAAAATTCACCTTATTTATTGAATGGCCCTCGTAGAAGTCCTTATACCGAAAAATTCACCTTATTTATTGAATGGCCCTCGTAGAAGTCCTTATACCGAAAAATACACCTTATTTATTGAATGACCCTCGTAGAAGTCCTTATACCGAAAAATTCACCTTATTTATTGAATGACCCTCGTAGAAGTCCTTATACCGAAAATTCTTCTTATTTATTGAATGACCCTCGTAGAAGTCCTTATACTGAAAAATTCACCTTATTTATTGAATGGCCCTCGTAGAAGTCCTTATACCGAAAAATACACCTTATTTATTGAATGATCCTCGTAGAAGTCCTTATACCGAAAAATTCACCTTATTTATTGAATGACCCTCGTAGAAGTCCTTATACCGAAAAATTCACCTTATTTATTGAATGACTCTCGTAGAAGTCCTTATACTGAAAAATTCACCTTATTTATTGAATGACCCTCGTAGAAGTCCTTATACTGAAAAATTCACCTTATTTATTGAATGGCCCTCGTAGAAGTCCTTATACCGAAAAATACACCTTATTTATTGAATGGCCCTCGTAGAAGTCCTTATACCGAAAAATACACCTTATTTATTGAATGACCCTCGTAGAAGTCCTTATACCGAAAAATTCACCTTATTTATTGAATGACCCTCGTAGAAGTCCTTATACCGAAAATTCATCTTATTTATTGAATGACCCTCGTAGAAGTCCTTATACTGAAAAATTCTCCTTATTTATTGAATGACCCTCATAGAAGTCCTTATACCGAAAAATTCACCTTATTTATTTAATGACCCTCGTAGAAGTCCTTATACCGAAAAATTCACCTTATTTATTGAATGACCCTCGTAGATGTCCTTATACCGAAAAATTAGCCTTATTTATTGAATGACCCTCGTATATCTAAAAAAAAATCTCGTTTACCTTGAAACTATAAAATTTTGTGCTAGATATTTAGATTTCAGTATTAAACAACCCAAAGAGGCGCCCCTCAATATAGTGTAATTGTTAGCAAGCTTGTCTTGCTAGAATCATTCCAAGTGAGTAGTCGGTTCGATTCTCACTGATGCCCC
>JBBBDQ010031144.1:47500-51733 GCA_037127315.1 Ascarosepion bandense | reverse complement strand
GCATCACACTCATTGATTATTTTTCTCTTTATAATCTATTTTTCTTTCCTCACCTTCCATTGATTTTTTTTTTCATTCTCACACTCTCTGTCTTTATGATAATAAACTTTCTCTTGCGTTTCTTTCTCTTTATAATCAATCAAATGTAAAATCAAAACACAAGAACAATCCAAGTTCTAGAATCTCTCAAAATGTCGACTGAAGAAGTGAATGCCTTTAGAAAGAACTGCTCTTTCATAACACACACTACACAGGAGACCAACCCTTATTCGATCATTCAAGCTATTCTCGGCCATACAGATTATGGTCTGACTATCAGGCATTGATCCTGCCTGAAAGAAGAGAACCAGCCTTCCATGCAAGTGGACATGCGTGTACACTCACTGCAGTTCCTCAATCGACTTCCTGGTCTAAATCTTTGACCAAACTGCCGTTTTATAATAACTCCTATTTTAGTCTTCAATCAATTCTCTGAGTTTCAGTTACACAAATATCAGGAGAGTGAACGTCTCTAACGTTTGGGAGGCGGATGAGATACACAATTCTTATTTTGATGTTGGTTTGTCAGGATTAACATTTTAATTAACGTCAAAATAAACGAAGAATAGACAAAATAATACTGATTAATAAGAATGCCAAATTATAAAAACGAAACCTTTTGTGCCTATCCGAATCCTTAAAACTTTTCATTGAAAGTATACAATATTTTCCTTATTAAAAAAACGAACTTTGTCATCTAAATTATTAATTAAAAACAGAATACATTTTTATCACTCCTGGTAAATTTGTCTGAATTTCTGGGATGAAGAGTCGTTATTCACATTCAGATTAATATCCTCATTTTTGTTGTTATTATCACATTATTGTCTTCTGTCTGAATTTTTGTGATGTCATTATACCATATATTTAAGATAATCGTATCAAATGTTCACAAGTATTCACTCATCTAGGTACTGAGCAGTCACAGTGTTGCTTAACTTTGATGATCATATAATTAGTGTTTCAACATGATGTGGACATAATCTTTGCCTTCTTCTTTTATGTGCCCTGTCCCTTCAGGACGTAGGCGATCATGGCTTTCCATGTCTCCCTATCCCTGGTGGCTCTTAGCACGCTTTCTCCTGTTACACCATCCAAACCCCGCTCTGCCATCCACTAGCTCAAGACCATAAATCTAGAATATAAATGTATAGAAATTAGCATAGCCACAAAATGAGGGATCAGTTTATATATTGATTATAATATAGAATTGATCCCCAATTTTATATCCACATTATAATTTCTTATAAACAGTTGGCATATATATTCTTCTTCTATGTGCCTTGTCCTTTCAGGATGTAGGTGATCATGGCTTTCCACGTCTCCCTTTCTCTGGTGGCTCTTAGCACGCCTTCTCCTGTTACACCACCCAAACCCCGGTCTGCCATCCACTAACTCAAGACCAATAATCTAGAATATAAATGTATAAAAATTAGCATGTCCACAAAATGAGGGATCAGTTTATATATTGATTACAATATAGAATTGATCCCCCAGTTTATATCCATATTATCATTTCTTATAAACAGTTGGCATATACATTCTTCTATGTGCCCTGTCCCTTCAAGATGTAGGCGATCATGGCTCTCCATGTCTCCCTGTTCATGGCGGCTTTTAGCACGCTTTCTCCTGTAACACCATGCAATCCTCGTTCTGTTATCCACCTGATCAGGTCCTTCAAATATGTTATCTGCTGCTTACCTCTGTCTTTTTTTCTCTCTATCTGGCCTGTTTGTAACAGGTTCTCCAAGCCCTCCTTCCTCATTGCATGCCCCAGGAACTTTAGTTATCATTTCCTGATGCTCAGTATTAATTTCCTTTTCGTTGCCATCCTTTCCAAAACTTTGTCATTGCCCACACGGTTGGTCCATGATATCCACAGCATTCATCTGTAGAACCACATTTCAGCTGCTTCAATTTTTTCCTTCATCTTTGAATATATTGTTCAACATTCACTGCCATATTGAAGAACCGACATCACATAGCAATCCAGTACTCTTCTCTTTGTTTCTAGCAAGATTGTCCATTTTCTTAATTCTCTTCTTAGATCCTGGAATGCATCCTTGTGCTTTTGGATCTCAGGAATATAACAGTATGAAAACTGCTGTAAACACAAAGTGAGGGTTCAGTTTATATATTGATTGTAATAGGGAACTGATCCCCCACTTTATATCTAGTATGCTTCTGTAGAACCACATTTCAGCTGCTTCAAAGTTTTCCTTCATCTTTTGAAATATTATATAATTAATTTTCTAACAAATCTACACCATAACTGAATTTTATTTTTATTCACTCATCTAGGTACTGACCAGTTACTCTGTTGCTTAACTATAATGATCATATATTTACTGTCACCCTCCTTTTGACATTCCCTATGTCTAACCACTCTCTCTCTTTACCTTCCCCTATGTAGCCCCATGCGCAATAGTGGCAGTGGAATGCCTTGCTTGGGGTGAAATGATTAAAAAAAAAAAATCCTGTGGCTGCAAAAATCTTTCTCAGATTCAAGATTATAGCACCAAATGTTCACAAGTATTCACTCATCTAGGTACTGACCAGTTACTCTGTTGCTTAACTATGATGATCATATACCTACTGTCATATCCTGTGGCTGCAAAGCTCTTTCTCAGTTCCTTTACGGATTATTGTTATTAGTTTTATGACAAAAGAAAATATCTGCTATCTTATAAAAAGTATAATTGATAAAGTTGTGCTTTGAAAAAAGAGCAATGGTTCATTTGAAATGCTCTTGGGTAGACATGTTTATCCTATGTGACACTTGGTCAAAAAGTGAGTGCTCTGTTGGGAAACGAAATGAGATAATCTTCAGGAAAGATGAAAATATGAAGCAAAAATAACGGTAAAAGAAACAAATGAATAAAAAGAAGAAAACAGATGAATAAAAAGAAGAAAATAGATAAATGAAAAGAAGAAAATAGATGAATAAAAAGAAGAAAACAGATGAATAAAAAGAAGAAAATAAATGAATGAAAAGAAGAAAACAGATGAAAAAAGAAGAAAATAGATGAATGAAAAGACGAAAACAAATGAATAAAAAGAAAAACGGATGAATAAAAAGAAGAAAACAGATGAATAAAAAGAAGAAAATCGATGAATAAAAAAAAGAAAATAGATGAAAAAAAGAAGAAAACAGATTAATAAAAAGAAGAAAATAGATGAATAAAAAGAAGAAAACAGATGAATAAAAAGAAGAAAACAGATGAATAAAAAGAAGAAAATCGATGAAAAAAGAAGAAAATAGATGAATGAAAAGAAGAAAACAGATGAATAAAAGGAAAAACGGATGAATAAAAAGAAGAAAACAGATGAATGAAAAGAAGAAAATCAATGAAAAAAGTAGAAAATAGATGAATGAAAAGAAGAAAACAGATGAATAAAAAGGAGAAAACAGATTAATAAAAAGAAGAAAATAGATGAATAAAAAGAAGAAAATAGATGAATGAAAAGAAAAAACAGATGAATAAAAAGGAGAAAACAGATGAATAAAAAGGAGAAAACAGATGAATAAAAAGAAGAAAACAGATGAATAAAAAGAAGAAAACAGATGAATAAAAAGAAGAAAACAGATGAATAAAAAGAAGAAAATCGATGAAAAAAGAAGAAAATAGATGAATGAAAAGAAGAAAACAGATGAATAAAAGGAAAAACGGATGAATAAAAGGAAAAACGGATGAATAAAAAGAAGAAAACAGATGAATGAAAAGAAGAAAATCAATGAAAAAAGTAGAAAATAGATGAATGAAAAGAAGAAAACAGATGAATAAAAAGAAGAAAATCAATGAAAAAAGTAGAAAATAGATGAATGAAAAGAAGAAAACAGATGAATAAAAAGAAGAAAATTCATGAAAAAAGAAGAAAATAGATGAATGAAAAGAAGAAAACAGATGAATAAAAAGAAGAAAATAGATGAAAAAAAGAAGAAAATAGATAAATGAAAAGAAGAAAATAGATGAATAAAAAGAATACAAATGAATAAAAAGAAGAAAATAGATGAAAAAAGAAGAAAATAGATGACTGAAAAGAAGAAAACAGATGAATAAAAAGAAGAAAACAGATGAATGAATAAAAGAAAACAGATGAATAAAAAGAAGAAAATGGATAAATAAAAAGAAAATCATGGAATAAAAGTTAAAAAAATAACACAGAAGATAAATAGGATAAAGAAAGGAAACA
>JBBBDQ010031144.1:20000-42500 GCA_037127315.1 Ascarosepion bandense | reverse complement strand
TGTAATAACAAATGACAACATTAAGCTCTATTCTGTACTGAATACCCTTTTTATAAAGTAAATGCATGAACAGTAGGTTTTTACTCTATCTGTTCTTTCACTTCCTTACAATATATATATATATATATATATATATATATATATTGGATTTCATTATTACAATGCTATATAACAACATTATATCATTACACAAAAATTGTTATTTTTCAGAACAATCTGCCTTTGTAATAACAAATGACAACATTAAGCTCTATTTTGTACTGAATACCCTTTATAAAAGTAAATGCATGAACAGTAGGTTTTTACTCTATCTGTTCTTTCACTTTCTTACAATATATATATATATATATATATATATATATATATTGGATTTCATTATTACAATGCTATATAACAACATTATATCATTACACAAAAATTGTTATTTTTCGTGAACAATCTGCCTTTGTAATAACAAATGACAACATTAAGCTCTATTCTGTACTGAATACCCTTTTATAAAAGTAAATGCATGAACAGTAGGTTTTTACTCTATCTGTTCTTTCACTTACAATATATATATATATATATATATATATATATATATTGGATTTCATTATTACAATGCTATATAACAACATTATATCATTACACAAAAATTGTTATTTTTCAGAACAATCTGCCTTTGTAATAACAAATGACAACATTAAGCTCTATTCTGTACTGAATACCCTTTATACAAGTAAATGCATGAACAGTAGGTTTTTACCTATCTGTTCTTTCACTTCCTTACAATATATATATATATATATATATATATATATATATATTGGATTTCATTATTACAATGCTATATAACAACATTATATCATTACACAAAAATTGTTATTTTTCAGAACAATCTGCCTTTGTAATAACAAATGACAACATTAAGCTCTATTCTGTACTGAATACCCTTTTTATAAAAGTAAATGCATGAACAGTAGGTTTTTACTCATCTGTTCCTTCTTTTCACTTCTCATAATATATATATATATATATATATATATATATATATTGGATTTCATTATTACAATGCTATATAACAACATTATATCATTACACAAAAATTGTTATTTTTCAGAACAATCTGCCTTTGTAATAACAAATGACAACATTAAGCTCTATTCTGTACTGAATACCCTTTATAAAGTAAATGCATGAACAGTAGGTTTTTACCTATCTGTTCTTTTCATTTCCTTTACAATATATATATATATATATATATATATATATATATTGGATTTCATTATTACAATGCTATATAACAACATTATATCATTACACAAAAATTGTTATTTTTCAGAACAATCTGCCTTTGTAATAACAAATGACAACATTAAGCTCTATTCTGTACTGAATACCCTTTATAAAAGTAAATGCATGAACAGTAGGTTTTTACTCTATCTGTTCTTTCACTTCCTTACAATATATATATATATATATATATATATATATATATTGATTTCATTATTACAATGCTATATAACAACATTATATCATTACACAAAAATTGTTATTTTTCAGAACAATCTGCCTTTGTAATAACAAATGACAACATTAAGCTCTATTCTGTACTGAATACCCTTTATAAAAGTAAATGCATGAACAGTAGGTTTTTACTCTATCTGTTCTTTCACTTCCTTACAATATATATATATATATATATATATATATATATATATTGGATTTCATTATTACAATGCTATATAACAACATTATATCATTACACAAAATTGTTATTTTTCAGAACAATCTGCCTTTGTAATAACAAATGACAACATTAAGCTCTATTCTGTACTGAATACCCTTTATAAAAGTAAATGCATGAACAGTAGGTTTTTACTCTATCTGTTCTTTCACTCCTTACAATATATATATATATATATATATATATATATATATTGGATTTCATTATTACAATGCTATATAACAACATTATATCATTACACAAAAATTGTTATTTTTCAGAACAATCTGCCTTTGTAATAACAAATGACAACATTAAGCTCTATTCTGTACTGAATACCCCTTTATAAAAGTAAATGCATGAACAGTAGGTTTTTACTCTATCTGTTCTTTCACTTCCTTACAATATATATATATATATATATATATATATATATATTGGATTTTCATTATTACAATGCTATATAACAACATTATATCATTACACAAAAATTGTTATTTTTCAGAACAATCTGCCTTTGTAATAACAAATGACAACATTAAGCTCTATTCTGTACTGAATACCCTTTATAAAAGTAAATGTATGAACATAGGTTTTTACTCTATCTGTCTTTTCACTTCCTTACAATATATATATATATATATATATATATATATATATTGGATTTCATTATTACAATGCTATATAACAACATTATATCATTACACAAAAATTGTTATTTTTCAGAACAATCTGCCTTTGTAATAACAAATGACAACATTAAGCTCTATTCTGTACTGAATACCCTTTATAAAAGTAAAATGCATGAAATGGTAGGTTTTTACTCTATCTGTTCTTTCACTTCCTTACAATATATATATATATATATATATATATATATATATATTGGATTTCATTATTACAATGCTATATAACAACATTATATCATTACATAAAAATTGTTATTTTTCAGAACAATCTGCCTTTGTAATAACAAATGACAACATTAAGCTCTATTCTGTACTGAATACCCTTTTATAAAAAGTAAATGCATGAACAGTAGGTTTTTTACTCTATCTGTTCTTTCACTTCCTTACAATATATATATATATATATATATATATATATATATTGGATTTCATTATTACAATGCTATATAACAACATTATATCATTACACAAAAATTGTTATTTTTCAGAACAATCTGCCTTTGTAATAACAAATGACAACATTAAGCTCTATTCTGTACTGAATACCCCTTTTATAAAAAAGTAAATGCATGAACAGTAGGTTTTTACTCTATCTGTTCTTTCACTTCCTTACAATATATATATATATATATATATATATATATATATTGGATTTCATTATTACAATGCTATATAACAACATTATATCATTACACAAAATTGTTATTTTTCAGAACAATCTGCCTTTGTAATAACAAATGACAACATTAAGCTCTATTCTGTACTGAATACCCTTTATAAAAGTAAATGCATGAACAGTAGGTTTTTACTCTATCTGTTCTTTCACTTACAATATATATATATATATATATATATATATATATATTGGATTTCATTATTACAATGCTATATAACAACATTATATCATTACACAAAAATTGTTATTTTTCAGAACAATCTGCCTTTGTAATAACAAATGACAACATTAAGCTTCTATTCTGTACTGAATACCCTTTATAAAGTAAATGCATGAACAGTAGGTTTTTACTCTATCTGTTCTTTCACTTCCTTACAATATATATATATATATATATATATATATATATATATATTGGATTTCATTATTACAATGCTATATAACAACATTATATCATTACACAAAAATTGTTATTTTTCAGAACAATCTGCCTTTGTAATAACAAATGACAACATTAAGCTCATTTGCACTGAATACCCTTTATAAAAGTAAATGAACAGTAGGTTTTTACTCTATCTGTTCTTTCACTTCCTTACAATATATATATATATATATATATATATATATATATTGATTTCATTATTACAATGCTATATAACAACATTATATCATTACACAAAAATTGTTATTTTTCAGAACAATCTGCCTTTGTAATAACAAATGACAACATTAAGCTCTATTCTGTACTGAATACCCTCTTTATAAAAGTAAAATGCATGAACAGTAGGTTTTTACTCTATCTGTCTTTTCACTTCCTTACAATATATATATATATATATATATATATATATATATATTGGATTTCATTATTACAATGCTATATAACAACATTATATCATTACACAAAAATTGTTATTTTTCAGAACAATCTGCCTTTGTAATAACAAATGACAACATTAAGCTCTATTCTGTACTGAATACCCTTTATAAAGTAAATGCATGAACAGTAGGTTTTTACTCTATCTGTTCTTTCACTTCCTTACAATATATATATATATATATATATATATATATATATTGGATTTCATTATTACAATGCTATATAACAACATTATATCATTACACAAAAATTGTTATTTTTCAGAACAATCTGCCTTTGTAATAACAAATGACAACATTAAGCTCTATTCTGTACTGAATACCCTTTATAAAGTAAATGCATGAACAGTAGGTTTTTACTCTATCTGTTCTTTCACTTCCTTACAATATATATATATATATATATATATATATATATATATTGATTTCATTATTACAATGCTATATAACAACATTATATCATTACACAAAAATTGTTATTTTTCAGAACAATCTGCCTTTGTAATAACAAATGACAACATTAAGCTCTATTCTGTACTGAATACCCTTTATAAAGTAAATGCATGAACAGTAGGTTTTTACTCTATCTGTTCTTTCACTTCCTGCTAATATATATATATATATATATATATATATATATATTGGATTTCATTATTACAATGCTATATAACAACATTATATCATTACACAAAAATTGTTATTTTTCAGAACAATCTGCCTTTGTAATAACAAATGACAACATTAAGCTCTATTCTGTACTGAATACCCTTTATAAAGTAAATGCATGAATGTAGGTTTTTACTCTATCTGTTCTTTCACTTCCCCATAATATATATATATATATATATATATATATATATTGATTTCATTATTACAATGCTATATAACAACATTATATCATTACACAAAAATTGTTATTTTTCAGAACAATCTGCCTTTGTAATAACAAATGACAACATTAAGCTCTATTCTGTACTGAATACCCTCTTTATAAAAGTAAATGCATGAACAGTAGGTTTTTACTCTATCTGTTCTTTCACTTCCTTACAATATATATATATATATATATATATATATATATATTGGATTTCATTATTACAATGCTATATAACAACATTATATCATTACACAAAAATTGTTATTTTTCAGAACAATCTGCCTTTGTAATAACAAATGACAACATTAAGCTCTATTCTGTACTGAATACCCTTTATAAAAGTAAATGCATGAACAGTAGGTTTTTACTCTATCTGTTCTTTCACTCTACAATATATATATATATATATATATATATATATATATATTGGATTTCATTATTACAATGCTATATAACAACATTATATCATTACACAAAAATTGTTATTTTTCAGGAACAATCTGCCTTTGTAATAACAAAATGACAACATTAAGCTCTATTCTGTACTGAATACCCTTTATAAAAGTAAATGCATGAACAGTAGGTTTTTACTCTATCTGTTCTTTCACTTCCTTACAATATATATATATATATATATATATATATATATATATTGGATTTCATTATTACAATGCTATATAACAACATTATATCATTACACAAAAATTGTTATTTTTCAGAACAATCTGCCTTTGTAATAACAAATGACAACATTAAGCTCTATTCTGTACTGAATACCTTTTATAAAAAGTAAATGCATGAACAGTAGGTTTTTACTCTATCTGTTCTTTCACTTCCTTACAATATATATATATATATATATATATATATATATATTGGATTTCATTATTACAATGCTATATAACAACATTATATCATTACACAAAAATTGTTATTTTTCAGAACAATCTGCCTTTGTAATAACAAAATGACAACATTAAGCTCTATATTCTGTACTGAATACCCTTTATAAAAAGTAAATGCATGAACAGTAGGTTTTTACTCTATCTGTTCTTTCACTTCCTTACAATATATATATATATATATATATATATATATATATATTGGATTTCATTATTACAATGCTATATAACAACATTATATCATTACACAAAAATTGTTATTTTTCAGAACAATCTGCCTTTGTAATAACAAATGACAACATTAAGCTCTATTCTGTACTGAATACCCTTTATAAAGTAAATGCATGAACAGTAGGTTTTTACTCTATCTGTTCTTTCACTTCCTTTTTAAGCAATATATATATATATATATATATATATATATATATATATTGGATTTCATTATTACAATGCTATATAACAACATTATATCATTACACAAAAATTGTTATTTTTCAGAACAATCTGCCTTTGTAATAACAAATGACAACATTAAGCTCTATTCTGTACTGAATACCCTTTATAAAAGTAAATGCATGAACAGTAGGTTTTTACTCTATCTGTTCTTTCACTTCCTTACAATATATATATATATATATATATATATATATATATATTGGATTTCATTATTACAATGCTATATAACAACATTATATCATTACACAAAAATTGTTATTTTTCAGAACAATCTGCCTTTGTAATAACAAATGACAACATTAAGCTCTATTCTGTACTGAATACCCTTTTATAAAAAGTAAATGCATGAACAGTAGGTTTTTACTCTATCTGTTCTTTCACTTCCTTACAATATATATATATATATATATATATATATATATATATATTGGATTTCATATTATTACAATGCTATATAACAACATTATATCATTACACAAAAATTGTTATTTTTCAGAACAATCTGCCTTTGTAATAACAAATGACAACATTAAGCTCTATTCTGTACTGAATACCCTTTATAAAAGTAAATGCATGAACAGTAGGTTTTTACTTATCTGTTCTTTCACTTCCTTACAATATATATATATATATATATATATATATATATTGGATTTCATTATTACAATGCTATATAACAACATTATATCATTACACAAAAATTGTTATTTTTCAGAACAATCTGCCTTTGTAATAACAAATGACAACATTAAGCTCTATTCTGTACTGAATACCCTTTATAAAAAGTAAATGCATGAACAGTAGGTTTTTACTCTATCTGTTCTTTCACTTCCTTACAATATATATATATATATATATATATATATATATATTGGATTTCATTATTACAATGCTATATAACAACATTATATCATTACAATAAAAAAATTGTTATTTTTCAGAACAATCTGCCTTTGTAATAACAAATGACAACATTAAGCTCTATTCTGTACTGAATACCCTTTATAAAAAGTAAATGCATGAACAGTAGGTTTTTACTCTATCTGTTCTTTCACTTCCTTACAATATATATATATATATATATATATATATATATATATTGGATTTCATTATTACAATGCTATATAACAACATTATATCATTACACAAAAATTGTTATTTTTCAGAACAATCTGCCTTTGTAATAACAAATGACAACATTAAGCTCTATTCTTAAATGAATACCTTTATAAAAGTAAATGCATGAACATAGGTTTTTACTCTATCTGTTCTTTCACTTCCTTACAATATATATATATATATATATATATATATATATATTGATTTCATTATTACATAACAACATTATATCATTACACAAAAATTGTTATTTTTCAGAACAATCTGCCTTCGTAATAACAAATGACAACATTAAGCTCTATTCTGTACTGAATACCCTTTTTATAAAAGTAAATGCATGAACAGTAGGTTTTTACTCTATCTGTTCTTTCACTTCCCACAATATATATATATATATATATATATATATATATATTGGATTTCATTATTACAATGCTATATAACAACATTATATCATTACACAAAAATTGTTATTTTTCAGAACAATCTGCCTTTGTAATAACAAATGACAACATTAAGCTCTATTCTGTACTGAATACCCTTTATAAAGTAAATGCATGAACAGTAGGTTTTTACTCTATCTGTTCTTTCACTTCCTTACAATATATATATATATATATATATATATATATATATTGATTTCATTATTACAATGCTATATAACAACATTATATCATTACACAAAAATTGTTATTTTTCAGAACAATTCGCTTTTGTAATAACAAATGACAACATTAAGCTCTATTCTGTACTGAATACCCTTTATAAAGTAAATGCATGAACAGTAGGTTTTTACCTATCTGTTCTTTCACTCCTTACAATATATATATATATATATATATATATATATATATATAGTTGGATTATTATTGTCATGCTATACAATAATATATTTATTAAAAACAAAAATTTAGTATTTTAATTAACGTTTCTTGTATTAATGAATATTAAATATTTAGTTTCATTCTGTATTTAATAATTTCATATGCAATGCATGAATATATATTTTTTATTTATCTGTTCTTTCATTTTTATAATATATATATATATATATATATATATATAATATCTATTATTACAATGCTTATATAACAATATTTATAATTATTACATGTGTACCATATTTAGAACAGGTCTGTCTTTGTAAATAATTAAAATATAATAAGTTTTTGTTTGTGTTCATTACTCTTTAGGAAAGTAAATGCATGAACAGTAGGTTTTTACTCTATCTGTTCTTTCACTTCCTTACAATATATATATATATATATATATATATATATATATTGGATTTCATTATTACAATGCTATATATAACAACATTATATCATTACACAAAAATTGTTATTTTTCAGAACAATCTGCCTTTGTAATAACAAATGACAACATTAAGCTCTATTCTGTACTGAATAATTCTTTATAAAAGTAAATGCATGAACAGTAGGTTTTTACTCTATCTGTTCTTTCACTTCCTTACAATATATATATATATATATATATATATATATATATTGGATTTCATTATTACAATGCTATATAACAACATTATATCATTACACAAAAATTGTTATTTTTCAGAAATCAATCTGCCTTTTGTAATAACAAATGACAACATTAAGCTCTATTCTGTACTGAATACCCTTTATAAAAGTAAATGCATGAACAGTAGGTTTTTACTTCATCTAGTTCTTTCACTTCCTTACAATATATATATATATATATATATATATATATATATATATTGGATTTCATTATTACAATGCTATATAACAACATTATATCATTACACAAAAATTGTTATTTTTCAGAACAATCTGCCTTTGTAATAACAAAATGACAACATTAAGCTCTATTCTGTACTGAATACCCTTTATAAAAGTAAATGCATGAACAGTGCAGGTTTTTACTCTATCTGTTCTTTCACTTCTCCTTTACAATATATATATATATATATATATATATATATATATTGGATTTCATTATTACAATGCTATATAACAACATTATATCATTACACAAAAATTGTTATTTTTCAGAACAATCTGCCTTTTGTAATAACAAACGTGACAACATTAAGCTCTATTCTGTACTGAATACCCTTTATAAAAGTAAATGCATGAACAGTAGTGGTTTTTACTCTATCTGTTCTTTCACTTCCTTACAATATATATATATATATATATATATATATATATTGGATTTCATTATTACAATGCTATATAACAACATTATATCATTACACAAAAATTGTTATTTTTCAGAACAATCTGCCTTTGTAATAACAAATGACAACATTAAGCTCTATTCTGTACTGAATACCCTTTATAAAGTGAATGCATGAACAGTAGGTTTTTACTCTATCTGTTCTTTTCACTTTCCTTACAATATATATATATATATATATATATATATATATATATTGGATTTCATTATTACAATGCTATATAACAACATTATATCATTACACAAAAATTGTTATTTTTCAGAACAATCTGCCTTTGTAATAACAAATGACAACATTAAGCTCTATTCTGTACTGAATAACTTTATAAAGTAAATGCATGAACAGTAGCTTTACTCTATCTGTTCTTTCACTTCCTTACAATATATATATATATATATATATATATATATATATTGGATTTCATTATTACAATGCTATATAACAACATTATATCACACAAAAATTGTTATTTTTCAGAACAATCTGCCTTTGTAATAACAAATGACAACATTAAGCTCTATTCTGTACTGAATACCCTTTATAAAAGTAAATGCATGAACAGTAGGTTTTTACTCTATCTGTTCTTTCACTTCCTTACAAATATATATATATATATATATATATATATATATATATTGGATTTCATTATTACAATGCTATATAACAACATTATATCATTACACAAAAATTGTTATTTTTCAGGAACAATCTGTCTTTGTAATAACAAATGACAACATTGCTTCTACCTCTGTACTGAATACCCTTTATAAAAGTAAATGCATGAACAGTAGGTTTTTACTCTATTCTGTTCTTTCACTTCCTTACAATATATATATATATATATATATATATATATATATTGGATTTCATTATTACAATGCTATATAACAACATTATATCATTACACAAAAATTGTTATTTTTCAAAATTCAATCGTCTTTGTAATAACAAATGACAACACAAGCTCTATTCTGTACTGAATACCCTTTATAAAAGTAAATGCAAGAACAGTAGGTTTTTACTCTATCTGTTCTTTCACTTCCTTACAATATATATATATATATATATATATATATATATATTGGATTTCATTATTACAATGCTGCATAACAACATTATATCATTACACAAAAATTGTTATTTTTCAGAACAATCTGCCTTGTATGAATAAATGACAACATTAAGCTCATTCTGTACTGAATACCCTTTATAAAAGTAAATGCATGAACAGTAGGTTTTTACTCTATCTGTTCTTTCACTTCCTTACAATATATATATATATATATATATATATATATATATTGGATTTCATTATTACAATGCTATATAACAACATTATATCATTACACAAAATTGTTATTTTTCAGAACAATCTGCCTTTGTAATAACAAATGACAACATTAAGCTCTATTCTGTACTGAATACCCTTTATAAAGTAAAATGCATGAACAGTAGGTTTTTATCATCTGTTCTTTCACTTCCTTACAATATATATATATATATATATATATATATATATATTGGATTTCATTATTACAATGTTGTTATATAACAACATTATATCATTACACAAAAATTGTTATTTTTCAGAACAATCTGCCTTTGTAATAACAAATGACAACATTAAGCTCATTCTGTACTGAATACCCTTTATAAAAGTAAATGCATGAACAGTAGGTTTTTACTCTATCTGTTCTTTCACTTCCTTACAATATATATATATATATATATATATATATATATATATTGGATTTCATTATTACAATGCTATATAACAACATTATATCATTACACAAAAATTGTTATTTTTCAGAACAATCTGCCTTTGTAATAACAAATGACAACATTAAGCTCTATTCTGTACTGAATACCTTTTATAAAAGTAAATGCATGAACAGTAGGTTTTTACTCTATCTGTTCTTTCACTCCTTACAATATATATATATATATATATATATATATATATATTGGATTTCATTATTACAATGCTATATAACAACATTATATCATTACACAAAAATTGTTATTTTTCAGAACAATCTGCCTTTGTAATAACAAATGACAACATTAAGCTCTATTCTGTACTGAATAATACCCTTGAAAAGTAAATGCATGAACAGTGGTGGGTTTTTACTCTATCTGTTCTTTCACTCTCCTTACAATATATATATATATATATATATATATATATATATATTGGATTTCATTATTATTACAATGCTATATAACAACATTATATCATTACACAAAATTGTTATTTTTCAGAACAATCTGCCTTTGTAATAACAAATGACAACATTAAGCTCTATATTCACTGAATAATTTTTATAAAAGTGAATGCATGAACAGTAGGTTTTTACTCTATCTGTTCTTTCACTCTCTCATAATATATATATATATATATATATATATATATATATTGGATTTCATTATTACAATGCTATATAACAACATTATATTACACAAAAATTGTTATTTTTCAGAACAATCTGCCTTTGTAATAACAAATGACAACATTAAGCTCTATTCTGTACTGAATACCCTTTATAAAAGTAAATGCATGAACAGTAGGTTTTTACTCTATCTGTTCTTTCACTTCCTTACAATATATATATATATATATATATATATATATATATTGGATTTCATTATTACAATGCTATATAACAACATTATATCATTACACAAAAATTGTTATTTTTCAGAACAATCTGCCTTTGTAATAACAAATGACAACATTAAGCTCTATTCTGTACTGAATACCCTTTATAAAAGTAAATGCATGAACAGTAGGTTTTTACTCTATCTGTTCTTTCACTTCCTTACAATATATATATATATATATATATATATATATATTGGATTTCATTATTACAATGCTATATAACAACATTATATCATTACACAAAAATTGTTATTTTTACTAGAACAATCTGCCCTTGTAATAACAAATGACAACATTAAGCTCTATTCTGTACTGAATACCTTTTATAAAAAGTAAATGCATGAACAGTAGGTTTTTACTCTATCTGTTCTTCACTTCCTTACAATATATATATATATATATATATATATATATATATTGATTTCATTATTACAATGCTATATAACAACATTATATCATTACACAAAAATTGTTATTTTTCAGAACAACTTTGTTTTGTAATAACAAATGACAACATTAAGCTCTATTCTGTACTGAATACTCCTTTTATAAAGTAAATGCATGAACAGCAGGTTTTTACTCTATCTGTTCTTTCACTTCCTTTTATAAATATATATATATATATATATATATATATATATATATTGGATTTCATTATTACAATGCTATATAACAACATTATATCATTACACAAAAATTGTTATTTTTCAGGCCTAATCTGCCTTTGTAATAACAAATGACAACATTAAGCTCTATTCTGTACTGAATACCCTTTATAAAAGTAAATGCATGAACAGTAGGTTACTCATCTGTTCTTTCACTCTCCTTACAATATATATATATATATATATATATATATATATATATTGGATTTCATTATTACAATGCTATATAACAACATTATATCATTACACAAAAATTGTTATTTTTCAGAACAATCTGCCTTTGTAATAACAAATGACAACATTAAGCTCTATTCTGTACTGAATACCCTTTATAAAAGTAAATGCATGAACAGTAGGTTTTTACCTATCTGTTCTTTCACTTCCTTACAATATATATATATATATATATATATATATATATATATATATTGGATTTCATTATTACAATGCTATTAACAACATTATATCATTACACAAAATTGTTATTTTTCTTTTAGAACAATCTGCCTTTGTAATAACAAATGACAACATTAAGCTCTATTCTGTACTGAATACCCTTTATAAAAAGTAAATGCATGAACAGTAGGTTTTTACTCTATCTGTTCTTTCACTTCCCTTACAATATATATATATATATATATATATATATATATATTGGATTTCATTATTACAATGCTATATAACAACATTATATCATTACACAAAAATTGTTATTTTTCAGAACAATCTGCCTTTGTAATAACAAATGACAACATTAAGCTCTATTCTGTACTGAATACCCTTTTATAAAAGTAAATGCATGAACAGTAGGTTTTTACTCTATCTGTTCTTTCACTTCCTTACAATATATATATATATATATATATATATATATATATATTGATTTCATTATTACAATGCTATATAACAACATTATATCATTACACAAAATTGTTATTTTTCAGAACAATCTGCCTTTTGTAATAACAAATGACAACATTAAGCTCTATTCTGTACTGAATACCCTTTATAAAAGTAAATGAACAGTAGGTTTTTACTCTATCTGTTCTTCATTTCTCTCCTTTACAATATATATATATATATATATATATATATATATATATTGATTTCATTATTACAATGTGCTATATAACAACATTATATCATTACACAAAAATTGTTATTTTTCTAGAACAATCTGCCTTTGTAATAACAAATGACAACATTAAGCTCTATTCTGTACTGAATACCTTTATAAAGTAAATGCATGAACAGTAGGTTTTTACTCTATCTGTTCTTTCACTTCCCTTACAATATATATATATATATATATATATATATATATATTGGATTTCATTATTACAATGCTATATAACAACATTATATCATTACACATTAAAATTCATATTTTTCTAGAACAATCTGCCTTTGTAATAACAAATGACAACATTAAGCTCATTCTGTACTGAATACCCTTTATAAAGTAAATGCATGAACAGTAGGTTTTTACTCTATCTGTTCTTTCATAATTTCCTTACAATATATATATATATATATATATATATATATATATTGATTTCATTATTACAATGCTATATAACAACATTATATCATTACACAAAAATTGTTATTTTTCAGAACAATCTGCCTTTGTAATAACAAATGACAACATTAAGCTCTATTCTGTACTGAATACCCTTTATAAAAGTAAATGCATAATGGTTTTTACTCTATCTGTTCTTTCACTTCTCTACAATATATATATATATATATATATATATATATATATTGGATTTCATTATTACAATGCTATATAACAACATTATATCATTACACAAAAATTGTTATTTTTCAGAACAATCTGCCTTTGTAATAACAAATGACAACATTAAGCTCTATTCTGTACTGAATACCCTTTATAAAAGTAAATGCATGAACAGTAGGTTTTTACTCTATCTGTTCTTTCACTTCCTTACAATATATATATATATATATATATATATATATATATTGATTTAATATTACAATGCTATATAACAACATTATATCATTACACAAAAATTGTTATTTTTCTATGAACAATCTGCCTTTGTAATAACAAATGACAAATACTAAGCTCTATTCTGTACTGAATACCCTTTATAAAAGTAAATGCATGAACAGTAGGTTTTTACTCTATCTGTTCTTTCACTTCCTTACAATATATATATATATATATATATATATATATATATATTGGATTTCATTATTACAATGCTATATAACAACATTATATCATTACACAAAAATTGTTATTTTTCAGAACAATCTGCCTTTGTAATAACAAATGACAACATTAAGCTCTATTCTGTACTGAATACCTTTATAAAGTAAATGCATGAACAGTAGGTTTTTACTCTATCTGTTCTTTCATACTTTACAATATATATATATATATATATATATATATATATATATTGATTTCATTATTACAATGCTATATAACAACATTATATCATTACACAAAAATTGTTATTTTTCAGAACAATCTGCCTTTTGTAATAACAAATGACAACATTAAGCTCTCTATTCTGTACTGAATACCCTTTATAAAAGTAAATGCATGAACAGTAGGTTTTTTACTCTATCTGTTCTTTCACTTACAATATATATATATATATATATATATATATATATATTGGATTTCATTATTACAATGCTATATAACAACATTATATCATTACACAAAATTGTTATTTTTCAGAACAATCTGCCTTTGTAATAACAAATGACAACATTAAGCTCTATTCTGTACTGAATACCCTTTATAAGGTAAATGCATGAACAGTAGGTTTTTACTCTATTCATTCTTTCACTTCCTTACAATATATATATATATATATATATATATATATATATTGGATTTCATTATTACAATGCTATATAACAACATTATATCATTACACAAAAATTGTTATTTTTCAGAACAATCTGCCTTTGTATAACAAATGACAACATTAAGCTCTATTCTGTACTGAATACCCTTTATAAAAGTAAATGCATGAACAGTAGGTTTTTACTCTATCTGTTCTTTCACTTCCTTACAATATATATATATATATATATATATATATATATATTGGATTTCATTATTACAATGCTATATAACAACATTATATCATTACACAAAAATTGTTATTTTTCAGAACAATCTGCCTTTGTAATAACAAATGACAACATTAAGCTCTATTCTGTACTGAATACCCTTTATAAAAGTAAATGCATGAACAGTAGGTTTTTACTCTATCTGTTCTTTCACTTCATAATATATATATATATATATATATATATATATATATATTGGATTTCATTATTACAATGCTATATAACAACATTATATCATTACACAAAAATTGTTATTTTTCAGAACAATCTGCCTGTATTAACAAATGACAACATTAAGCTCTATTCTGTACTGAATACCCTTTATAAAAGTAAATGCATGAACAGTAGGTTTTTACTCTATCTGTTCTTTCACTTCCTTACAATATATATATATATATATATATATATATATATATTGGATTTCATTATTACAATGCTATATAACAACATTATATCATTACACAAAAATTGTTATTTTTCAGAACAATCTGCCTTTGTAATAACAAATGACAACATTAAGCTCTATTCTGTACTGAATACCCTTTATAAAAGTAAATGCATGAACAGTAGGTTTTTACTCTATCTGTTCTTTCACTTCCTTACATATATATATATATATATATATATATATATATATTGGATTTCATTATTACAATGCTATATAACAACATTATATCATTACACAAAAATTGTTATTTTTCAGAACAATCTGCCTTTGTAATAACAAATGACAACATTAAGCTCTATTCTGTACTGAATACCCTTTATAAAAGTAAATGCATGAACAGTAGGTTTTTACTCTATCTGTTCTTTCACTTCCTTTACAATATATATATATATATATATATATATATATATATTGGATTTCATTATTACAATGCTATATAACAACATTATATCATTACACAAAAATTGTTATTTTTCAGAACAATCTGCCTTTTGTAATAACAAATGACAACATTAAGCTCTACTTGTACTGAATACCCTTTATAAAAAAAGTAAATGCATGAACAGTAGGTTTTTACTCTATCTGTTCTTTCACTTCATAATATATATATATATATATATATATATATATATATTGGATTTCATTATTACAATGCTATATAACAACATTATATCATTACACAAAAATTGTTATTTTTCAGAACAATCTGCCTTTGTAATAACAAATGACAACATTAAGCTCTATTCTGTACTGAATACCCTTTATAAAAGTAAATGCATGAACAGTAGGTTTTTACTCTATCTGTTCTTTCACTTCCTTACAATATATATATATATATATATATATATATATATATTGGATTTCATTATTACAATGCTATATAACAACATTATATCATTACACAAAAATTGTTATTTTTCAGAACAATCTGCCTTTGTAATAACAAATGACAACATTAAGCTCTATTCTGTACTGAATACCCTTTATAAAAGTAAATGCATGAACAGTAGGTTTTTACTCTATCTGTTCTTTCACTTCCTTACAATATATATATATATATATATATATATATATATATTGGATTCATTATTACAATGCTATATAACAACATTATATCATTACACAAAAATTGTTATTTTTCAGAACAATCTGCCTTTGTAATAACAAATGACAACATTAAGCTCTATTCTGTACTGAATACCCTTTATAAAAAGTAAATGCATGAACAGTAGGTTTTTACTCTATCTGTTCTTTCACTTCCTTACAATATATATATATATATATATATATATATATATATATTGGATTTCATTATTACAATGCTATATAACAACATTATATCATTACACAAAAATTGTTATTTTTCAGAACAATCTGCCTTTGTAATAACAAATGACAACATTAAGCTCTATTCTGTACTGAATACCCTTTATAAAAGTAAATGCATGAACAGTAGGTTTTTACCTATCTGTTCTTTCACTTCCTTACAATATATATATATATATATATATATATATATATATATATTGATTTCATTATTACAATGCTATATAACAACATTATATCATTACACAAAAATTGTTATTTTTCAGAACAATCTGCCTTTGTAATAACAAATGACAACATTAAGCTCTATTCTGTACTGAATACCCTTTATAAAAAGTAAATGCATGAACAGTAGGTTTTTACTCTATCTGTTCTTTCACTTCCTTACAATATATATATATATATATATATATATATATATATTGGATTTCATTATTACAATGCTATATAACAACATTATATCATTACACAAAAATTGTTATTTTTCAGAACAATCTGCCTTTGTAATAACAAATGACAACATTAAGCTCTATTCTGTACTGAATACCCTTTTATAAAAGTAAATGCATGAACAGTAGGTTTTTACTCTATCTGTTCTTTCACTTCCTTACAATATATATATATATATATATATATATATATATATTGGATTTCATTATTACAATGCTATATAACAACATTATATCATTACACAAAAATTGTTATTTTTCAGAACAATCTGCCTTTGTAATAACAAATGACAACATTAAGCTCTATTCTGTACTGAATACCCTTTATAAAGTAAATGCATGAACAGTAGGTTTTTACTCTATCTGTTCTTTCACTTACAATATATATATATATATATATATATATATATATATTGGATTTCATTATTACAATGCTATATAACAACATTATATCATTACACAAAAATTGTTATTTTTTCAGAACAATCTGCCTTTGTAATAACAAATGACAACATTAAGCTCTATTCTGTACTGAATACCCTTTATAAAAGTAAATGCATGAACAGTAAGTTTTTACCTATCTGTTCTTTCACTTCCTTACAATATATATATATATATATATATATATATATATATATTGGATTTCATTATTACAATGCTATATAACAACATTATATCATTACACAAAAATTGTTATTTTTCAACAATCTGCCTTTGTAATAACAAATGACAACATTAAGCTCTATTCTGTACTGAATACCCTTTATAAAAGTAAATGCATGAACAGTAGGTTTTTACTCTATCTGTTCTTTCACTTCCTTACAATATATATATATATATATATATATATATATATATTGGATTTCATTATTACAATGCTATATAACAACATTATATCATTACACAAAAATTGTTATTTTTCAGAACAATCTGCCTTTGTAATAACAAATGACAACATTAAGCTCTATTCTGTACTGAATACCCTTTATAAAAGTAAATGCATGAACAGTAGGTTTTTACTCTATCTGTCTTTCACTTCTCTACAATATATATATATATATATATATATATATATATATTGGATTTCATTATTACAATGCTATATAACAACATTATATCATTACACAAAAATTGTTATTTTTCAGAACAATCTGCCTTTGTAATAACAAATGACAACATTAAGCTCTATTCTGTACTGAATACCCTTTATAAAAAGTAAATGCATGAACAGTAGGTTTTTACTCTATCTGTTCTTTCACTCCTTACAATATATATATATATATATATATATATATATATATATTGGATTTCATTATTACAATGCTATATAACAACATTATATCATTACACAAAAATTGTTATTTTTCAGAACAATCTGCTCTTGTAATAACAAATGACAACATTAAGCTCTATTCTGTACTGAATACCCTTTATAAAAGTAAATGCATGAACAGTAGGTTTTTACTCTATCTGTTCTTTCACTCCTTACAATATATATATATATATATATATATATATATATTGGATTTCATTATTACAATGCTATATAACAACATTATATCATTACACAAAAATTGTTATTTTTCAGAACAATCTGCCTTTGTAATAACAAATGACAACATTAAGCTCTATTCTGTACTGAATACCCTTTATAAAAGTAAATGCATGAACAGTAGGTTTTTACTCTATCTGTTCTTTCACTTCCTTACAATATATATATATATATATATATATATATATATATATTGATTTCATTATTACAATGCTATATAACAACATTATATCATTACACAAAAATTGTTATTTTTCAGAACAATCTGCCTTTGTAATAACAAATGACAACATTAAGCTCTATTCTGTACTGAATACCCTTTATAAAGTAAATGCATGAACAGTAGGTTTTTACTCTATCTGTTCTTTCACTTCCTTACAATATATATATATATATATATATATATATATATATTGGATTTCATTATTACAATGCTATATAACAACATTATATCATTACACAAAAATTGTTATTTTTCAGGAACAATCTGCCTTTGTAATAACAAATGACAACATTAAGCTCTATTCTGTACTGAATACCCTTTATAAAAGTAAATGCATGAACAGTAGGTTTTTACTCTATCTGTTCTTTCACTTCCTTACAATATATATATATATATATATATATATATATATATTGGATTTCATTATTACAATGCTATATAACAACATTATATCATTACACAAAAATTGTTATTTTTCAGAACAATCTGCCTTTGTAATAACAAATGACAACATTAAGCTCTATTCTGTACTGAATACCCTTTATAAAGTAAATGCATGAACAGTAGGTTTTTACTCTATCTGTTCTTTCACTTCCTTACAATATATATATATATATATATATATATATATATATATTGGATTTCATTATTACAATGCTATATAACAACACTATATCATTACACAAAAATTGTTATTTTTCAGAACAATCTGCCTTTGTAATAACAAATGACAACATTAAGCTCTATTCTGTACTGAATACCCCTTATAAAAGTAAATGCATGAACAGTGGTGTTTTTACTCTATCTGTTCTTTCACTTCCTTACAATATATATATATATATATATATATATATATATATATTGGATTTCATTATTACAAATGCTATATAACAACATTATATCATTACACAAAAATTGTTATTTTTCAGAACAATCTGCCTTTGTAATAACAAATGACAACATTAAGCTCTATTCTGTACTGAAATACCCTTTATAAAAGTAAATGCATGAACAGTAGGTTTTTACTCTATCTGTTCTTTTCACTTCTACATTATATATATATATATATATATATATATATATATTGGATTTCATTATTACAATGCTATATAACAACATTATATCATTACACAAAAATTGTTATTAGAACAATCTGCCTTTGTAATAACAAATGACAACATTAAGCTCTATTCTGTACTGAATACCCTTTTTATAAAGTAAATGCATGAACAGTAGGTTTTTACTCTATCTGTTCTTTCACTTCCTTACAATATATATATATATATATATATATATATATATATTGATTTCATTATTACAATGCTATATAACAACATTATATCATTACACAAAAATTGTTATTTTTCAGAACAATCTGCCTTGTAATAACAAATGACAACATTAAGCTCTATATTCTGTACTGAATACCTCCTTTATAAAAGTAAATGCATGAACAGTAGGTTTTTACTCTATCTGTTCTTTCACTTCCTTACAATATATATATATATATATATATATATATATATATTGGATTTCATTATTACAATGCTATATAACAACATTATATCATTACACAAAAATTGTTATTTTTCAGAACAATCTGCCTTGTAATAACAAATGACAACATTAAGCTCTATTCTGTACTGAATACCCTTTATAAAAGTAAATGCATGAACAGTAGGTTTTTACTCTATCTGTTCTTTCACTTCCTTACAATATATATATATATATATATATATATATATATATTGGATTTCATTATTACAATGCTATATAACAACATTATATCATTACACAAAAATTGTTATTTTTCAGAACAATCTGCCTTGTAATAACAAATGACAACATTAAGCTCTATTCTGTACTGAATACCCCTTTTATAAAAGTAAATGCATGAACAGTAGGTTTTTACTCTATCTGTTCTTTTTCACTTCCTTACAATATATATATATATATATATATATATATATATATTGGATTTCATTATTACAATGCTATATAAATATTATATCATTACACAAAAATTGTTATTTTTCAGAACAATCTGCCTTTGTAATAACAAATGACAACATTAAGCTCTATTCTGTACTGAATACCCTTTATAAAAGTAAAATGCATGAACAGTAGGTTTTTACTCTATCTGTTCTTTCACTTCCTTACAATATATATATATATATATATATATATATATATATATTGGATTTCATTATTACAATGCTATATAACAACATTATATCATTACACAAAAATTGTTATTTTTCAGAACAATCTGCCTTTGTAATAACAAATGACAACATTAAGCTCTATTCTGTACTGAATAATTTTATAAAAGTAAATGCATGAACAGTAGGTTTTTACTCTATCTGTTCTTTCACTTCCTTACAATATATATATATATATATATATATATATATATATTGGATTTCATTATTACAATGTTATATAACAACATTATATCATTACACAAAAATTGTTATTTTTCAGAACAATCTGCCTTTTGTAATAACAAATGACAACATTAA
>JBBBDQ010031144.1:12500-15000 GCA_037127315.1 Ascarosepion bandense | reverse complement strand
ATATATATATATATATATATTGGATTTCATTATTACAATGCTATATAACAACATTATATCATTACACAAAAATTGTTATTTTTCAGAACAATCTGCCTTTGTAATAACAAATGACAACATTAAGCTCTATTCTGTACTGAATACCCTTTATAAAAAGTAAATGCATGAACAGTAGTATTTACTCTATCTGTTCTTTTCACTTCCTTACAATATATATATATATATATATATATATATATATATATTGGATTTCATTATTACAATGCTATATAACAACATTATATCATTACACAAAAATTGTTATTTTTCAGAACAATCTGCCTTTGTAATAACAAATGACAACATTAAGCTCTATTCTGTACTGAATACCCTTTTATAAAAGTAAATGCATGAACAGTAGGTTTTTACTCTATCTGTTCTTTCACTTCTCATAATATATATATATATATATATATATATATATATATTGGATTTCATTATTACAATGCTATATAACAACATTATATCATTACACAAAATTGTTATTTTTCAGAACAATCTGCCTTTGTAATAACAAATGACAACATTAAGCTCTATTCTGTACTGAATACCCTTTATAAAAGTAAAATGCATGAACAGTAGGTTTTTACTCTATCTGTTCTTTCACTTCCTTACAATATATATATATATATATATATATATATATATATATTGGGATTTCATTATTACAATGCTATATAACAACATTATATCATTACACAAAAATTGTTATTTTTCAGAACAATCTGCCTTTGTAATAACAAATGACAACATTAAGCTCTATTCTGTACTGAATACCTTATAAAAGTAAATGCATGAACAGTAGGTTTTTACTCTATCTGTTCTTTCACTTCCTTACAATATATATATATATATATATATATATATATATATATTGGATTTCATTATTACAATGCTATATAACAACATTATATCATTACACAAAAATTGTTATTTTTCAGAACAATCTGCCTTTGTAATAACAAATGACAACATTAAGCTCTATTCTGTACTGAATAATTCTTTTATAAAAGTAAATGCATGAACAGTAGGTTTTTACTCTATCTGTTCTTTCACTTCCTTACAATATATATATATATATATATATATATATATATATTGATTTCATTATTATTAATGCTATATAACAACATTATATCATTACACAAAATTGTTATTTTTCTAGAACAATCTGCCTTTGTAATAACAAATGACAACATTAAGCTCTATTCTGTACTGAATACCCTTTATAAAAGTAAATGCATGAACAGTAGGTTTTTACTCTATCTGTTCTTTCACTTCCTTACAATATATATATATATATATATATATATATATATATTGGATTTCATTATTACAATGCTATATAACAACATTATATCATTACACAAAAATTGTTATTTTTCAGAACAAATTGCCTTGTAATAACAAATGACAACATTAAGCTCTATTCTGTACTGAATACTCTTTATAAAGTAATGTACGAACAGTAGGTTTTTACTCTATCTGTTCTTTCATTTCTCCTTACAATATATATATATATATATATATATATATATATATATTGGATTTCATTATTACAATGCTATATAACAACATTATATCATTACACAAAAATTGTTATTTTTCAGAACAATCTGCCTTTGTAATAACAAATGACAACATTAAGCTCTATTCTGTACTGAATACCCTTTATAAAAGTAAATGCATGAACAGTAGGTTTTTACTCTATCTGTTCTTTCACTTCCTTACAATATATATATATATATATATATATATATATATATTGGATTTCATTATTACAATGCTATATAACAACATTATATCATCATTACACAAAAATTGTTATTTTTCAGAACAATCTGCCTTTGTAATAACAATGACAACATTAAGCTCTATTCTGTACTGAATACCCTTTATAAAAGTAAATGCATGAACAGTAGGTTTTTACTCTATCTGTTCTTTCACTTACATAATATATATATATATATATATATATATATATATATTGGATTTCATTATTACAATGCTATATAACAACATTATATCATTACACAAAATTGTTATTTTTCATAGAACAATCTGCCTTTGTATAACAAATGACAACATTAAGCTCTATTCTGTACTGAATACCCTTTATAAAAGTAAATGCATGAACAGTAGGTTTTTACTCTATCTGTTCTTTCACTCCTTACAATATATATATATATATATATATATATATATATATTGGATTTCATTATTACAATGCTATATAACAACATTATATCATTACACAAAAATTGTTATTTTTCAGAACAATCTATTTTTGTAATAACAAATGACAACATTAAGCTCTATTCTGTACTGAATACCCTTTATAAAGTAAATGCATGAACAGTAGGTTTTTACTCTATCTGTTCTTTCACTTCCTTACAATATATATATATATATATATATATATATATATATTGGATTTCATTATTACAATGCTATATAACAA
>JBBBDQ010031144.1:7500-10000 GCA_037127315.1 Ascarosepion bandense | reverse complement strand
CTGCCTTTGTAATAACAAATGACAAACATTAAGCTCTATTCTGTACTGAATACCCTTTATAAAAGTAAATGCATGAACAGTAGGTTTTTACTCTATCTGTTCTTTCACTTCCTTACAATATATATATATATATATATATATATATATATTGGATTTCATTATTACAATGCTATATAACAACATTATATCATTACACAAAAATTGTTATTTTTCAGAACAATCTGCCTTTGTAATAACAAATGACAACATTAAGCTCTATTCTGTACTGAATACCCTTTATAAAAGTAAATGCATGAACAGTAGGTTTTTACTCTATCTGTTCTTTCACTTCCTTACAATATATATATATATATATATATATATATATATATATTGGATTTCATTATTACAATGCTATATAACAACATTATATCATTACACAAAAATTGTTATTTTTCAGAACAATCTGCCTTTGTAATAACAAATGACAACATTAAGCTCTATTCTGTACTGAATACCCTTTATAAAAGTAAATGCATGAACAGTAGTTTTACTCTATCTGTTCTTTCACTTCCTTTACAATATATATATATATATATATATATATATATATATATTGATTTCTATTATTACAATGCTATATAACAACATTATATCATTACACAAAAATTGTTATTTTTCAGAACAATCTGCCTTTGTAATAACAAATGACAACATTAAGCTCTATTCTGTACTGAATACCCTTTATAAAAGTAAATGCATGAACAGTAGGTTTTTACTCTATCTGTTCTTTCACTTCCTTACAATATATATATATATATATATATATATATATATTGATTTCATTATTACAATGCTATATAACAACATTATATCATTACACAAAAATTGTTATTTTTCAGAACAATCTGCCTTTGTAATAACAAATGACAACATTAAGCTCTATTCTGTACTGAATACCCTTTATAAAAGTAAATGCATGAACAGTAGGTTTTTACTCTATCTGTTCTTTCACTTTTTGTATAATATATATATATATATATATATATATATATATATATTGGATTTCATTATTACAATGCTATATAACAACATTATATCATTACACAAAAATTGTTATTTTTCAGAAATAATCCAGCCTTGTAATAACAAATGACAACATTAAGCTCTATTCTGTACTGAATACCCTTTATAAAAGTAAATGCATGTGAACAGTAGGTTTTTACTCTATCTGTTCTTTCACTTTCCATAAATATATATATATATATATATATATATATATATATATTGGATTTCATTATTACAATGCTATATAACAACATTATATCATTACACAAAAATTGTTATTTTTCAGAACAATCTGCCTTTGTAATAACAAATGACAACATTAAGCTCTATTCTGTACTGAATACCCTTTATAAAAGTAAATGCATGAACAGTAGGTTTTTACTCTATCTGTTCTTTCACTTACAATATATATATATATATATATATATATATATATATATATTGGATTTCATTATTACAATGCTATATAACAACATTATATCATTACACAAAAATTGTTATTTTTCAGAACAATCTGCCTTTGTAATAACAAATGACACCATTAAGCTCTATTCTGTACTGAATACCCTTTATAAAAGTAAATGCATGAACAGTAGGTTTTTACTCTATCTGTTCTTTCACTTCCTTACAATATATATATATGTATATATATATATATATATATATCTACCTATTACAATGCTATATAACAACATTATATCATTACACAAAAATTGTTATTTTTCAGAACAATCTGCCTTTGTAATAACAAATGACAACATTAAGCTCTATTCTGTACTGAATACCCTTTATAAAGTAAAATGTACATGAACAGTAGGTTTTTACTCTATCTGTTCTTTCACTTCCTTACAATATATATATATATATATATATATATATATATATATTGGATTTCATTATTACAATGCTATATAACAACATTATATCATTACACAAAAATTGTTATTTTTCTGTGTGAACAATCTGCCTTTGTAATAACAAATGACAACATTAAGCTCTATATTCTGTACTGAATACCCTTTATAAAAGTAAATGCATGAACAGTAGGTTTCTTACTCTATCTGTTCTTTCACTTCCTTACAATATATATATATATATATATATATATATATATATTGATTTCATTATTACAATGCTATATAACAACATTATATCATTACACAAAAATTGTTATTTTTCAGAACAATCTGCCTTTGTAATAACAAATGACAACATTAAGCTCTATTCTGTACTGAATACCCTTTATAAAAGTAAATGCATGAACAGTAGGTTTTACTCTATCTGTTCTTTTCATTCTCATAATATATATATATATATATATATATATATATATATTGGATTTCATTATTACAATGCTATATAACAACATTATATCATTACACAAAAATTGTTATTTTTCAGAACAATCTGCCTTTAATAACAAATGACAACATTAAGCTCTATTCTGTACTGA
>JBBBDQ010031144.1:0-2500 GCA_037127315.1 Ascarosepion bandense | reverse complement strand
TATATATATATATATATTGATTTCATTATTACAATGCTATATAACAACATTATATCATTACACAAAAATTGTTATTTTTCAGAACAATCGCTTCTTGTAATAAATTTCAAACACAACATTAAGTCTATATTCTGTACTGAATACCCTTTATAAAAGTAAATGCATGAACAGTAGGTTTTTACTCTATCTGTTCTTTCACTTCCTTACAATATATATATATATATATATATATATATATATATTGGATTTCATTATTACAATGCTATATAACAACATTATATCATTACACAAAAATTGTTATTTTTCAGAACAATCTGCCTTTGTAATAACAAATGACAACATTAAGCTCTATTCTGTACTGAATACCCTTTATAAAGTAAATGCATGAACAGTAGGTTTTTACTCTATCTGTTCTTTCACTTCCTTATAATATATATATATATATATATATATATATATATATATTGGATTTCATTATTACAATGCTATAACAACATTATATCATTAAGCACAAAAAATTGTTATTTTTCAGAACAATCTGCCTTTGTAATAACAAATGACAACATTAAGCTCTATTCTGTACTGAATACCCTTTATAAAAAGTAAATGCATGAACAGTAGGCTTTACCCCATTCAGTGGCTTCACTCTCCTTACAATATATATATATATATATATATATATATATATATATATATACTAGCAGTATAGCCCGGTGTTGCTCGGGTGTAATGAAAGCTTTAAAACTAATCCATGGTCATGGAGCTCAAACTATTTGGATGTCGCCACGAAAGACTAAAAGGCAATAGTTGTTTCCAGTTAAAGCAAAACCCTAGACTGAAAGAAAAATGAATGATTGTAAGTCAAATTTTGATTTCCTGCTATCGATATCAAATTAATTTTTTTTGTCGTAAACTGAATTTTGAAGGTTAAATAAGTCCTCTGAGTAAATGGTATCATGGCTGAGACTAAGAACTACAATTATACCTACTTAGAGCCAAACTCGAAGCAAATACTAAAATAAAAGGGCTGAAAAAAATACAGACATACAGGCAGACATCTTGCCTTTTATATATATATATATATATATATTATCAATTTTCTGCACTATTGTAAGAACTGCAACCTTGAAACTTCTGAATATCGTTTCTTATGTCTTTGTCTATGAGTGTATCCAATTTAATTAAAATCGGACCATTCCTTTTATAACCTGATTTTTTTTATTATCGATTTTCGATATTTATCGGGGGTACCTCGACACAGAACCTAGCTAAGAACACTCACAGACGCTTATAGTACAACTGTGTAAATTTTCAAGAAAATCGGTTCAGCCATTTCGGAGTCTATAGGTAACGGACACACACACACATATACAAAGTTCCATTTATAAATAAGTTTAGATTAGATTTAGATTAGATTATATATATATTTTTTTTTTTCTAGCATATAACACTATTCAATTTTAAATTCTTTTAAAAGAACTCTTTACACACAGCAAAAATTTTATTTTCTCTATTTACAACACTGTTTTCACACTTCAGGATTTTTCGAAATGGGGCCTGTTTCTTTACAATGTTCCTCTGTTAAAATGAAATGAAATTAGCATGCTGACAGATTAAAATAATTTTTTAAGAAAATCGGTTCAACCATTTCGGAGTCTATAGGTAACGGACACACACATGCACACACAGACAAAGTTCCATTTATAAATAAGTTTAGATTAGATTTAGATTATATATATATATATATATATATATATATATATATATATAAATGAATTTGAAAGAATTGAACGATGAATGCAAGAAGGTATGCATTCTATACTACAAACATTCTCGGTAAAATCCGTTGACATAATTCCGAGGTGGCTCGAGAACTGGTAGTTAAATCTGGTGCCCATATTAAATTTTAAATGAAACCTCATGGTAAATGCTTTTCTCTTATATCCATTTCTTGCAAAAATGATATTTAATTAACAAATTATTAGTATTTTAAAATGACAAGTTAAGAATTATAGTTAATAAATAAAATATTTTAAAACGAGAAGTTACATTTCAGTTACCCTATGTATGTACTTATGTATGTATGTGTATGTATCTCCCCTTTTGACATTTTCTTTTAGTCATAGTTCCTCATTGCCTCCCAGGTCGTCAATCTTGTTAACATTTTTACTAAGTCATCAATGATTCTTTTGTGGTTTTTGTCTATACATATATATATATAGCATTATGATGATCCACATATACTGTCTTAATATGTATAGGAAAAACTACTAAAAAGTTGTAAGTTTAAAAAATTTATTTTTTTGACAGTATTTATTTATTTCTATTATTATATTTATATATTTGATATTTCAGACCGACCTCGGCTTTTCATCAGAAACAAATGATTTTTCTGAAATATCAAATATATACATATAATAATAGAAATAAATAAATACTGTCAAAAAAATAAATTTTTTAAACTTACAACTTTTTAGTAGTTTTTCCTATATATATATAT
>JBBBDQ010031143.1:112500-146577 GCA_037127315.1 Ascarosepion bandense | reverse complement strand
GTGTCTGTCTAATACACAATGGTCAGCACATTTTGATGCTGTTCTTGCTCTGTATGGGGTTTCGAGAAAATAAAACATGTACTGGATTCTTCATCAGTTTACAATGAAAAGCTGAGAGGTAGAAGGACGAGCCAAAAATGATAAATCTAGAAACTATCTTTCTTAGCATTCTTTGAAATGGCACACTAGAAAGATGGAATGAAACAAGTAAGGCCTTGCAATCAAAGGATGCAAACATCCTTGTTGCCACAAATCTTAAGTCTATGAAAATCCATCTTTAGGAATCTAGAGACAAACTGAGTGAATATTGATTCAAAGCCAGGAGTGTATATTCCAATGTGACACTATCTCCTGTGGATGTACTTTCTTTTGTTTGGTTTAATGCAATGGAAAGAGAGGAATTAATATTAGAAGTATTATTGGTTGTGCTTTATTGTAATTCGCAATGTGAGCTTATAAAATAAACTATTATAATACTATCATATACTTGTAAAATCCGGGGAATAGAAAAATTAACTATTTTAATACTATCATGTACTTCTAAAATCCGGGGAATAGAACAATTAACAATTTTTGGGAAAGAAAGGTAGAAATATAATTATTCTTCTTTCGTGTTTGAAGCGGATATTTTTGGGCAAAGCTAAAATTTTATGAGTAGCCAAAACAAAGTATCCAGGATTTGTTGATGGGGTCAGGCAGGGTTAAAGTCCCTCAACAGATGAGAACAGAACTTGTGGAAATTGGAAAATCTTATTATGATGTAATCGAAAGGAAGTGAGCTGGTGATATTTCCTTCGTTGAGCTACTCCCTCCCGCAAATCGAGTTGGTGAAAAACGATCTCATTGGTTGAGGGCTTCAAGTCGGCTAGATCCCCCAAGAGGATTAGAGAGGGTTATAAAAATAGAGACTTGGTGAGAAAAATCAGTTGGGTAGCTGTGAGAAGCTGTGAGTTGTTCTCAGTTTAGAGCCTGAGTGAGTCTCTGGAATTACAGTCGAAATGTAACGACTGTGGAAAAAGGTTCCCAACTGGGGAGCCATGACCCACGGCTGGTCGCCTACCATAGAACTTATGGCTAAAGAGTTAATGTCGAATGAAGCCTGCCGCCGATTAACTTAGAGAGTTAATGTTGAATAATGCGCCTCTCATAGGAATCTCGAAAGAACGTTAATGTTTTAAAACTTATTTGGGAGAATCAAAATTTCTGATTATTCTCGACAAAAAGCCCGCACTGCTATGAAAATAATTTTTAGAGTTGAGAGCTTCCAGGCGACAAGGATAAACCAAATCCCACACACCGCCGCCACTTCGCCGCCTCTGATTCGGCAAATTCTGTTAAACTCCAATAAGGACCCGAACGGACTTTGTTATTTTAGAAGTTGCATAGAGAATTGACAGCCCTGATTAGAGAGAATACGTGAAAAGACTTTAGTGAAAATTTGAAGAGCTCTGTTTACTTTAACGAAACTTAGAAAAGACATTTTTATTTAAGGATTGAAAGCTCTGATATTTTTAAACGAACTTTCTCTCCCCATTGTAAACTGGCTTTCTGACAACCGTATTGTCTGCTCCTGTGACTAATAATTACATATTTTATTTTTTATAAAGACATTCTTTGAAGCTCTCCAGGCATGTTCGACCTCATTCATTTATTTTATTTCTTTCTTTTTGGTGCCGTGTTTATTTTTAGCCACAAGTGTACACCAGTGTCCGGTCTGGCTTTGGTGGAAAGACGCCTACTGAAATTGCACAACGCGACCTCTGAGATCAATTCACAACGTGGGCAGTGGCACGTTGCTGCAATAGACGTCTTGAAAACCAGCTTTTGTGACGACATCATTGGACGAGATCATCACAACAGCGAGTGCACCAACCAGCCAGCCGGGTGGCAGTGTCACAACTGCTGCTGTCACAACCGTCGACAAGAACAAGCATCATAAATCACAGCGAGTCAGCCCCGGGCATAAGGTGCCACACCAATACAGATTACAAAAACAGGAATTAAAACAAAGTGTGCATCTTAATATATATGATCGATCAGCAGAAGAGTTATTTCTTAGAGAAACTGAAAAGTTCAACTTTCTTTTTCTGGACACTCTAATCTTTGAACTAACAAAATGTGCAGAGGCTTTTTCAGACTGGAAATCTGATTTCTTTCTTCAGTGAATTGAAAATCATTTCTTCTGATGCACTAAAGAAAAAGTGTGAATATCTGGTTAATATAGATCAAAAAGACCTGAATTATGCTGACCTTTTAAATGCCAATAATTTCGTTCCATGTCATTTAATAATCTTTTACTCAATTCTACAGGTTTTTATTTATTCACTTACACATTCATTTAGAAATTCTTCAGATTTTGTTTTCTATTATTCTTGTTGTCTTTCATTTTTCTGTTTTAATGTATTTCATCTTTCTCTTTCAATCTCTTTCATCTTTCTCTTTCAATGGTGGAAAACAATCTCATTGGTTGAGGGCTTCAAGTTGGCTAGATCCCCCAAGAGGATTAGAGAAGGTTATAAAAATAGAGAAAAATCAGTTGGGTAGCTGTGAGAAGCTTTCTCTTTCAATCTCTTTCATCTTTCTCTTTTAATCTCTTTCATCTTTCTCTTTCAATGTCCTCTTTCAACATCTTTCATCTTTCTCTTTCAATGTCTTTCATCTTTATCTTTCAATGTCTTTCATCTTACTCTTTCAATGTCTTTCGTCTTTCTCTTTCAATGTCTTTCGTCTTTCTCTTTCAATGTCTTCCATCTTCCTCTTTCAATCTCTTTCATCTTTCTCTTTCAATGTCCTCTTTAAACATCTTTCATCTTTCATCTTTCTCTTTCAATGACTTTCATCTTTCTCTTTCAATGTCTTTCGTCTTTCTCTTTCAATGTCTTTCGTCTTTCTCTTTCAATGACTTTCATCTTTCTCTTTCAATGTTCTCTTTCAGCATCTTTCATCTTTCTTTTTCAATGACTTTAATTTTTTTCTTTCATTGTCTTTCATCTTTCTCTTTCAATGTCTTTCATCTTTCTCTTTCAACATCTTTCATCTTTCTCTTTCAATCTCTTTCATCTTTCTCTTTCAATGTTCTCTTTAAACATCTTTCATCTTTCATCTTTCTCTTTCAATGACTTTCATCTTTCTCTTTCAATGTCTTTCGTCTTTCTCTTTCAATGTCTTTCGTCTTTCTCTTTCAACATCTTTCATCTTTCTCTTTCAATCTCTTTCATCTTTCTCTTTCAATGTTCTCTTTAAACATCTTTCATCTTTCATCTTTCTCTTTCAATGCCTTTCGTCTTTCTCTTTCAATGACTTTCATCTTTCTCTTTCAACATCTTTCATCTTTCTCTTTCAATGACTTTCATCTTTCTCTTTCAATGTCTTTCGTCTTTCTTTTTCAATGTCTTCCATCTTCCTCTTTCAAGCTCTTTCATCTTTCTCTTTCAATGTCCTCTTTAAACATCTTTCATCTTTCATCTTTCTCTTTCAATGACTTTCATCTTTCTCTTTCAATGTCTTTCGTCTTTCTTTTTCAATGTCTGCCATCTTTCTCTTTCAATCTCTTTCATCTTTCTCTTTCAATGTCTTTCGTCTTTCTCTTTCAATGTCTTTCGTCTTTCTCTTTCAATCTCTTTCATCTTTCTCTTTCAATCTCTTTCATCTTTCTCTTTCAATCTCTTTCATCTTTCTCTTTCAATTTCTCTTTACTTTCTCTTTCTCTTTCAATGTTCCCTTTAAACATCTTTCATCTTTCTCTTTCAATGTCTTTCGTCTTTCTCTTTCAATCTCTTTCATCTTTCTCTTTCAACATCTTTCATCTTTCTCTTTCAATCTCTTTCATCTTTCTCTTTCAATGTTCTCTTTCAGCATCTTTCATCTTTCTTTTTCAATGTCTGCCATCTTTCTCTTTCAATCCCTTTCATCTTTCTCTTTCAATGTCTTTCAGTTTTTTCTCTCAAGATCTTGCTTGTTTCATTCATTTTTTCTAGCATGTCATTCCGGAGAATTGTAAAATAGTTACCAGATTTTCCATTTGTTTTTTTGCCTCTCACCTTACATTCACTGATAAAGAATCCACTGCATGTTTTATTTTCTTGAAACCACAAACAGATCATGAACGCCATCAGAATGTGTTGACCATTGTGTGCCAGACAGAAACTTGACCACAAAATCTTTTTCTAGGGGTGATGTCAATGCATTCCATTAATAAGCTGAACAAAGCCAAAAGATTTTATAGGCTGTAGACAACACTGCTGTTTTCACTCCTGTAGCATAGAGAGCAGGTTAATTTTCCTTTGATTTGGCCTTGTGTCAGACTTAACCAAACTCCCTACAGCTTACAAGTTTTATGCAGAGTTATAATCATCAGAAGGTTTTTTCATCATCAGAAGGTTGGTGGCCGGCAGGTTGGAATATGTAGAATTGTAGAATAAATCCGGAAGAGAATTTGTAGCGTAGGGAGCTGGTTAATGTTTCTATGATTTGGCCTTGTGTCAGACTTAACTGAACTCCCTTACAAGTTTTATGCAGAGTTATAATCATCAGAAGGTTGTTTGTTGGTTGGAATGTGTGGATTAGTATAGAAGAGTGGAATAAATAAAATATACATTTTGAATGTTAAAATATAAATTTATGAAAAGAAAAGACTAACATAATTTGTAGAAATTAATGTTCAATTAGAAACATTTAAAAAAAAGTTAATGGTAGAGTTTGTAGGAAATGTTCTTTTTTTTTTTAATCATTTCACCCCGAGCAAGGCAGAAATGCCACTGATGTGCAGGGGGTTACATAAATGTAAAAAGATTATTTAGAAAAGAGGAGTACAAACTAGTTAGAAAGGAACAATAGAAAGCAGGTGCGATGATAGATACATAGGTGGAGAGAAAGGGAGGGTTATACAGGGGTGGGGAGAGAGCTAGAGTCCAGTGGTTAGTAGATGAGTATTGACTTTGCATTTAAATTTCTGGAGGTTGTAGCCGTCAGGAAAGCAAGAATAGGGAAGTGCTAGAGAGGAAGCTGCAGGAGTAGAATTGTCTTCTGCATTTGGCTAACCTGACTGTGAATAGTAATTGTTGAAATAGATAAAGAGAAAGAGAACAATGTCCAAGTTAACCTGAAGCTTGTCTTGTTACATTTTAGAGGTGTCTCTCTCCACCCTCTTATCTGATTTATGACTGACTCTGAGGTCATTTATATAGTCTTTTGAATGTCACACTAAATCTCCAAGTCCTTCCAAGTCTTACAAGTCATTTCCATTGGTCAAAAATCATTTTAACACCTACTTGTGAAATCTGGTTTAGGACTATTTCATTAAGCAGATGGTCAATTCTTTTTCTATTTGTGAAAACCCAGGATTTCACATGTCACTGTGAATTTTTGTAAAAGTGAAGAAGAAGGTTGATTTTAATTAATTTCTTATACACTCCCACCAAATTCAGACTGTGTCAAGCACTTAAGATATAGATGCCAAATTCATTGAGTTCATGAATCCTTGCATACAATTCAGTATATCAATCAGTCAGTTAAGTGCCATATGTGCTTGGGTGATCATGTCTCCAAAGAGACATGACTGACTGGGCAGAAGATTATCCCACAGTAGGTTGCCATTACTTTCTGCTGTAGACTGATTGCCGACCAAGACTATAGAACTTAATCTGTCCTGTTATTTGACTCATTGCTAAAGGGGGACTATATGTATTATATTATTAAGTAGTAATTAGTGGGGGATCAGTTTATTACTTCATAACAATATAAAACTGATCCCCCAATTTATGCCCAGCAGAAGCCTTAATTATGTTTTCAACTATTATATTAAGTCAGTCAGTTAAGTGCCATAATTGATACACGCTTTTGGCGATCATGTCTCTTGCAAGACATGACTGACTGGGCAGAAGATTATCCCGCAGTAGGTTGCCATTGCTTTCTGCGGTAGACTGGTTACCGACCAAGGCTATAGAACCCAATCTGTCCTGCTATTTAACCCATAACTGGAAGGAAGAGACGGATTAATACCTTTCCCAAGGGTATTTGTGCATAAGTGAATACAATGGATTCAACTGGAATTCGAACTCGGCTCCCCGGTTTCTCGTTCCGAGCCAATATCCACTGTACCACAACGCACATGCCACGACTGAGTATATCAATAGACATATTTAAAACATTATCGTATGACTAACCACAGCAGTTTGACAGTGAATTTATTTTCTCATTAAGAAAATATACAACTGCTTCTCTTTTAGATTCTTTGCTTCACAAGAAAACAATGGGGATGAATATCAAGAAGTGTTCCACAGGCTTTAATATATCGGACAGTAAATATAAGTCGATTTGTATGTGAGATATCTGGAGTGGAATCTACATTGACTGAATAATACTTTGATTCTTTCACTTACTGAAGAATATCACAAAGAACCTGTTGTCTCATTAATTCAATAAATTCCTCACAAATATTTGCAGATAAATATGACAGATTGCCTTTTCCAGAATTTCCATACATTGATATGTTCTACCAAGAAAGGTTCATATTAACATCGCAACTCCAGCATACATAAATTTTTTTTTTTTTTAATTGTAATACCCCGAGCAAGGCGCTAACGCCACTCATGTGCAGGGGGCTACATAATAGTGAAAAGATCGGAAAAGAGAAAGCTGGAAACCATATCCTAAACAGGGAACAAGGAATGAGTCCCTTAACCTGTTTAATAGACGTGGGTGGAGTGTGAACCGGGTGATAGATAGATCTATCTACTCCAATTGAAAAAAAAAAACAAGGTGAGAAGATTGGAAAAGAGAAAGCCGAAAACTACATCCCAAACAGGGAACAAGGGATGAGCCTCTTAACCTGTTCAATAGACGTGGGTGGAGTGTGAACCTGGCGATAGATAGATCTATCTACTCCAACTGGAAAAAAAAAAACAAAGTGAGAAGATTGGAAAAGAGAAAGCTGGAAACCACATCCTAAACAGGGAACAAGGGATGAGCTCTTAACCTGTTCAATAGACGTGGGTGGAGTGTGAACCGGGAGATGCTACTTTTTTGCTGACCTCAAATTTTGATTTTCTCCATGAAATAAAAAACCCCTGGAGGCAGGAATACGAATTACAGAAATCACACACGTAAAAACTTTTATTTCAATATTCCTCCTGATGAGCGATATTGAGCAAGTAATAAAGGCTCTACACTTCCAGTTTTTTTATGCCTCATCAAATCTGCTGTTATGCACTTATGATGTTCTTCTCAATTTTCATGTTCTACAATAACATTAGCTCACTGATACCCACTACATATGAATTTACTCAAGCCACAAGATTAGGAACTAGGTCCCACCCTTTTACTGTGAAACCAATAAAATGTAAACACAAATTCTACTTCAACAGCTTCTTTTCTCACATTTCCCGCCTGTGGAATTCCTTTCTGTTTACTTGCTTCCCTGACAGCTACAATCTCCAAGAATGTAAATGTAAAGTCATTCGTCATCTCCTATTTTACTGACCTGCATCCTCTCTCTCATGCTCCTTTCTCCATCCACTCCATGCTCAGAATTTTAACTCTTCTCTTACCCACTTCCTGACACCCCTATGACCTGTAACTCTTTCTCATAACTTTTCTCCTATATAACCCCCTATGCACCAGTAGTAGTAAACTGTCTCGCTTGGGGCGATATGATTATAAAAAAAATACCTCATCTCAGATATATAAACAAGCACATCCATACCTGTTTCTTTTATCTTTACTCACATGAAAAACAGAATGGTCCATTATTTATCTGAGGTAATGGCAGAACATAGTGCTTTGTAGAAAACCATTTATGTTTCCCTTATGTAGCTTCTTCTCATGAATTTGAAATATCAAAGAATGCTAATACTAATAATATTCTTTAAAATATACACTACCGGCCATAATTATTAGGCCACCCCAGTTTTTTAAAGAAAATGCTTATTTTTTTATACTATTTTTAGTATTTATTGCTAAGTTGATAATTCTAAATGAAAATAGAATGGTTCTTTTATTATACTACTTTGGAACTTCAACATCCACAAATATATATATATATATATATATATTTATATTCACACACACACACACGCACATATATAATCTCCACATGCATATTTATATATATATATATATATATATATAAATATATCTATAAAATCTCCACCCACCTACACACACACACACACACACACATATATATGTATATATATGAATATAAAATCTACGCACATATTATATATATATATATATATATATAAAAACTACCAGCCATATTTATTACGCGACCCCAGTTTTTTAAAAGAAATGATGTATTTCATGCTATTTTTTAGTATTTATTGCCAAGTGAATAATTGTAAATGAAAATAGAAAGGTTCTTTTGTTAATACTGCACAATAAAATGTGCATCAAATGAACTGTTCTGGTGTCCAGTTTTTGTGCTCTCTTCCCCATGCTAGTCTCTTCTTCTTATTGGCTGGCCAAAGCAAAGGCTTCATGGCTGCCTTGTAAAATTTAAATGGTTGTTAGTGTACATATATATATATATATATATATATATATATATACACTAACAACCATAATTATTAGGCCACCCCACTTTTTAAAAAATGATATTATTACTTTGCAAAATTTTATATATATATATATATATATATATATATATATAGCAAATCTACAGAGTGCGATGGGTAAATTTTCGCTATTTGTCTTATAAAACTTTGCAAAGTAATAATAACAAAAGAACCGTTCTATTTTCATTTAGAATTATCCACTTGGCAATAAATACTCAATATAGTATGAAATACATCATTTATTTTAAAATTGGGGTGGCCTAATAATTATGGCCGGGTGTGTACATTTAACAGAAAAGAAACAATAAATAAATCTTCATGCAAAATAAAGGATGCTCAAGAGCTACCCGTATCTAAATAGCAGTTATTTACTAAAGTCAAGTTGATTGGCATTACCTTCTTGTGGTAAATTACTTAGCATCTCTTTTGCAACTTTTTTATCAATAAAGTTTCTTTCTATTCATTTTTCTGCTTAATTTTTATGTTACTATATTCTGCCCATCGAATACTTGCGGTAAAATACCCAGCCAATCATTACATTTTTCTCTCCCCTGAGGAATGTTTATCAAGTAGAATTTTATCAGGTAGATATATAATCTGAGCCAAGTTAGAGAATGGTGCCAGCCAAATTATTTGGCATTTCTCTTTTGGAGAGGTTCCGGCTTTTGATAGACAAAGTGAAGAATGAAGAAGAGATAAACAATGAAGGAAGAACACAAGAAAAAAGAATTGAATGGATGTCCGTTTTGGTGCAGTGGAACGAGAAATGGGAGAGCTGAGTTCAAATTCCAGTTGAGTTCATGGCACTCACTTATGTGCAAATACCCTTGCGAAAAGTATTAATCTGTCTCTTCTTCCCCTAGCTATGGGTTAAATAGCAGGACAGATTAAATTCTACAGACTTGGTTGGCAACCACTGAAAGTAATGAAAACCTACTGTGGGAAATTCTTCTGCTCAGTCAGTGATGTTTCTTTTGAGACATGATCGCCCAAAGTGTGCATCACATATGGCACTTAACTGACTGACCAACTTCTACTCCATCAGATTCTTTTCTCACATTTCCCACCTTTGAATTGTTTGAACTGCTGTCCTCATCTTTATTGTCATATTTACAATGTTTTGGCTCCAGGAAATTGTGGAGGGCCATGAATGCCCACATCCTGCAGAAACAGGGTGTATATAAGATTAAGAAGAGAGATCAGGATAGATAGCAAAATGACAAAATAGACTAAGAGCTAAAGAAGACAGGAAATTGTGGAGAGCCATGATTGCCCACATCAAGAACAAACAGGGTTTATATAAGAAGATGAAGAAGGGAGATTAGGATAGATAGCAAAATGATAAAAGATATTAAGAGCTAGAAAAGGCAGGAAATTGTGGAGGGCCATGATTGCCCATGTCTTGAAGGAAGAAAGCACATAGATGAAAAACTTAGTATGAAGCAACTGTTCCCTTTATTTTTTTTTTTTTAAATAAGTTTAAGACTTGTGGGTAAACTTGTAGACTGATCTTTGGAGAAAGAAAATGTTTGTTTATTTAGTCTGATCATGAAAGAAGTGAAAAAGGTTTTTCAATTTGTGCCTTATGTTAAAACAGTTATTCATGATGATGTTAAAATCTTAAAATTATCCTGTTTCTTTCAGTCAGTCAGTTAAGTGCCATACGTGGTACACGATTGGGCGATCATGTCTCAAAAGAGACATGACTGACTGGGCAGAAGATTATCCCGCAGTAGGTTGCCATTGCTTTCTGCAGTAGACTGGTTGCCAGCCAAGGCTATAGAACACAATCTGTCCTGCCATTTAACTCATAGGAGAAGAGATAGATTATATTACATTATTATATTAAGTATAATTAGTGGGGGATCAGTTTCTTACTTCATAGCAATAAAAATACGATCCCCCACTTTATGCCCAGTAGAAATTTTAATTATGTTTCTAACTATTATATTGAGTCAGTCAGTTAAGTGCCATACATGATACACGCTTAGGCGATCATGTCCCGAAAGTGACATGACTGACTGGGCAGAAGATTATCCCGCAGTAGGTTGCCATTGCTTTCTGTAGTAGACTGGTTGCCAACCAAGGCTATAGAACCCAATCTGTCTTGTTATTTGACTCATAGCTGGAGGGAAGAGACGGATTAATACCTTTCCCAAGGGTATTTGCACATGTTTCTTTAATTTATTTAAAAAACTTTACTTAAATATATTGCTTTTTTAGGGACTAATTTTAATGAATAAAAAGTAAAATAATAAACTAAAATAGAATTTAAAATTTAAAACATTTATTATCTGTCTGTAAAAAAACTCCTCGATACAAAACATGATTCTCAAACTTCAAAGGGAACGTTTTGTCTTGTCTTTTTTCTTTTTAAATAAATAATATTTGGTACATATTTTTTCTTTATTTTTGAGATTAATTTTTTTTATTTTATTTATTTTACGTTGCATACTCGTCATTTGGTCATGAGGCAGACAGTTCCATCTTTCTTTTTATTTTTTATTTTGGGCAAACAGCAATTGAAATTGCAGTTGAGAATGAAAATGCTTGCATTGATTGATAAAACATTTTTGGTTTCAGCGAATCTCAAAGAAAACTGAGACAATTCAAAATCTAAGTGCATCAAAATCTTTGTTTTTTACACGCACATTAATATGTATTTGGGCAGTAAGCTTTCATTTAAACGGGTTCCATTAAAAACGACCGACAAGGAAGATTTTATTAATTTCTGATTTAATCTTTCTACTATTCTTAAATGTTTCTATTTTGCTGCAGATAATGAGTATTAAAATGTTCCATAATTTTCGACTTCTTCAATGCTTTCAGTTATTTCACTGGCCATTTTCAAGGATGTTATTTTTCCAGTTGTTATTAATATTGCCTCATGTTTGATTGCAATGCAATTTTTGTGCTTTTTGTGTTTTCGAAAAGAAAGCATGAACGTTTGTCTATTTTTTTCAATAATAATAATTACACTACCGGACATAATTATTAGGACACCACAGTTTTTTTTTAAAGAAAAGATGTATTTCATACTATTTTTAGTATTTATTGCCAAGTGGATAATTCTAAATGAAAATAGAATGGTTCTTTTGTGATTATTACTGTGCAAAATTTTACAAGGCAAATAGCGACAATTTACCCATCGCACCATATATATATATATATATATATATATATATATATATATATATATATATATATATATACTACCGGCCATAATTATTAGGACACCCAAGTTTTTTTTAAAAGAAATGATGTATTTCATACTATTTTTAGTATTTATTGCCAGTGGATAATCTAATTTAAATCTAAACTTATTTATAAATGGAACTTTGTCACTGTGTGTGTGTGTGTGTGTGTGTGTCCGTTACCTATGGACTCCAAAACGGCTGAACCGATTTTTTTGAAAATTTACACAGTTGTACTATAAGTGTCTGCGAGTGTTCTTAGCTAAGTTTTGTATCGAGGTAACCCCGATAAATATCGAAAATTGATAATTAAAAAAATCGGGTTATAGAAGGAGTGGTCCGATTTTAATCAAATTTCATACACTCATAGACAAAGACATAAGAAAGGATATTCAGAAGTTTCAAGGTTGCAGTTCTTACAACAGTGCAGAAAATCAATAATATATATTTATAAAAGGCAAGATATTTGTGTCTGTGTCTGTTTATCTGCTTGTATGTCTGTATTTTTTTCAGCCCTTTTATTTTAGTTTTTGCTTCAGTTTTGGCTGTAAGTAAGCATAATTGTAGTTCTTAGTCTCAGTCATGATACCATTTACTCAGAGGACTTATTTAGCCTTCAAAATTCAGTTTACGATGAAAAAACTTATTTGATATTGATACCAGGAAATCAAAATTTGACTTACATCCATTCATTTTTCTTTCAGTCTACGGTTTTGCTTTAACTGGAAACAACTATTGCCTTTTAGTCTTTCGTGCCAATGTCCAAAGAGTCTGAGCTCCAGGACCATGGATTAGTTTTAAAGCTTTCATTACACCCGAGCAATGCCGGGCTATACTGCTAGTTCACTTATAAAGATGACAATTGCAAAAATTTTGTTTTTAGGTAATCAATATTCAGTTAATGAATAAGCATTTTCAGGGTTTTAATATTCTGATGTAAAGACTCTGTAGATGTTTTGGATAAACTTTAAATCAAATAAACTTCAGGTAAACAAATGTTTTACGTGATGGAAAAATGAAATCCAGTTTTAATTCTCCTCAGGGCATGCATTTTTCTTTACTCAGAATTTCTTGATATCTGGGATGGCTGGCAATAATTTCATCATTTAAAACACCAGTAATATTAACTCAGCATACATACCCGCTAAAATAACATTTATCATTCTAAGAAATAATGTTGGATAACTTTGTTTGGATCTCAGGTTTGAAAATATCTTCTAGTTTTATTTTCAAATCTAAAATGTGAAGCAATTTGTTTAATTTTTAAAAAAAAATTCAAAATGTTCGAACAAGAGATGTACCTTCCTTATGAACAATATCTCATCATTGTTCTTTCAAGGTTGAAACAAAATGTATAATTTTGTAGTAGTTTGTAATTTGTACATGTTCTAACATAATAATTAATAAAAAATATTCATTGGTTTATTTTTATATTGGGCACTGTTTTAAATTAATATTTTGAACATTGCACTTGTTTTTATTGTTCTTATTCATTTATATATATATATATATATATATATATATATATATATATACAGCCTTTGAGATTTCACTTGCCCAATTGACTCAGTCGATAAAAAACTTAATTGGGAGATTAAAGTTAATTGCTTTACTCGCCCATGGTCGATTAAAAATCTCGCAATGAAACTTGTGCCTTCAAATATAGAAAAAGGAAATCCAATTTCTTTTACAACTGAAAAGTATGATATTGAAGATTCAAAATTACTTAGAACGACATACAAAGACATTATTTAACTCTTTGGTCTCACTTTTATCGCTCTGGTCAGTGTAAACATTTGTTTAATTAACGCTTCCAGAGTGGAGCCAAAATGTCTCTAAAGCACAGATTAAAGACGCTCACAGATATTTAGGAACTCATTTGGAAAAATATCTATATTTCCTCCCTGCTTACGAAAAGTAAAAATGAATATTTGAAAGAAAGAAAAAAAATATGTGTACTTCTTTCAACCATGCACCAAAAAACAAATTATACAAGTAATTTTTTTATAGAAAATCATTAAGAAAATCAGATTTGTTATTTTTTATCATCTATGAGATGAAAGTTGTAGTCAAACAGAAGAAAGAAACTATGAATTTTAGGTACCTCCACTCAATTGCCAAAAAAAAAAAGAAGAAAAATAGCATATCAAGATGTTAAAAGAGTTTAAACTTAATAAAAAGAAAGTTTTATCATCAAAATGTTTATGCTATTATTAAGAGGAAAGATCAAATTTTGTTGCTGCTATTTTAAAAAAATTTTAAAATCCTTTCTAACATGTTTGAAATTTTAAATAAAATTTCATTTTTTGTTTTCCGTCACTGATTCTATGGAAGGCGACTATTAAGAAAATGGAGTCAGTTGAGTAAAATGATTTTGGGCGAGTAAATTTTCCCTCACTCTTGATTGCTGGTCAAGTGATTTCTTTTTCAAATCTCAAAGGCTGTATATATATATATATATATATATATATATAAATTATAGTTTAGAACATTGGATGTGTGTTGTGGTGCATTGGATATTGGCTCGGAACAAGAAATCGGAGAGCCGAGTTCGAATTCCAGCCGAATTCATTGCATTCACTTTCGCGCAAATACCCTTGGGAAAGGTATGAATCCGTCTATTCCTTCCAGTTATGGGTTAAATAACAGGACAGATTAGGTTCTATAGCCTTGGTCGGCAACCAGTCTACCGCAGAAAGCAATGGCAACCTACTGCGGGATAATCTTCTGCCCAGTCAGTCATGTCTCTTTCGAGACATGATCACCCAAGCGTGTATCACGTATTGCACTTAACTGACTGGCATGTTACAATCTACTACAAAGTATCTTTGTAGACACTTTGTAGTAGATTGTAATTTGTACATGTTCTAAACTATAATTTATAATAAATATTCATAGCTCTATTTCTATATTGAGCACTGTTTTAAATTAACGTTTTGAACATTGATAATATTTTCTTCATTCCTTATTCACTTGGAGATATATATATATATATATATATACTATATATTTTACTACAACCACACTCTCCCGTAGACTTACATGTCATCTTTCTGATCAGAGTACTATTAAACAACGTTTCTCTGAAAAACATAAACATGTAGGAAATATCAGACAGAGTTTTGGTCAACAATATGGCGATCCTTACTCATACACACAGTAAGAGGAACCTGCAGATATTGGAGGCCATGTACATCAAATCAAAACAACCAACACTCAATAAAATCAACTTTAAAACAGAAAATAACATATTACATTGCATTTGAATACATGGTTTTGTTGTCATTTTGCCCTATCCCGCGGTGTGACGTCATAAAACCGCATCGCAAACTTAAGAACTGCGTTTATTATTTTTGGTAATTATTGCCGTTGCCAAGCGGAGTTTTATGTCAACACAATATAAAATCATCGGTGATGGTGGATTTTATAATATTTCAGTTTAAACAACCTCTTTGAAGATGGCTCATGTGAGCCGAAAGCTTAGAAGAAAACTAATAAATAATTATCCAAATGTTGGAGAATTTTTGTCTTAATTTTCAATTGAAATTAAAGCAAAAATACGATGTTTAGAACGGCTCATGATTAAACATAATAGACATTCATTGTCTCTTATATTTAATAGCATATGTTTAGAAAATTACTTGCTGCCTCGATATACTATATATATATATATATATATATATATATATATATATATGAGAGTGAAAGAAAAAGAGAAAAGAATTTACTTAAATATATGAAAATACACATTCGGGATTAATATTAAATTTATTCTCTTAAGCATAAGAAATTACCATTAATACTTATAACATCAATAAAATTGAGCGGATATTGGAAATCATTGGTCAAGAAGGAAGTCCTATTAAACACATTCAGATTTTGGATCAAAAGTTTCTGGTTAGAGCCCAAACCATCTATAACGGGACAATCACCTACCTATCAACCTCTGAAAACCAGACAGTGAAAGATCAGTAGGCAGACATTGACCAATAGATTCGGCTTGATTTAAACAGTTGTGTAGGCAAATTTTGTGGAGAGGAGATGGTGAGTCTTGTTTGCCGAGTCTTGTTCAGAGGGGAAAGTGTGGGTCAGAAAGCAGACACCAGTCATGACCATCATCACCAGTATTCCTTGTTTCCTATCTACAAACTTTTCATCACCCACAACAATCTTTAGTTCAATGATTATTAGCCGATTTGAAAAACTTTCGGGTGTTGTAGTTGTATTGATGCTTCCAGTAAGTCTGTAAGGCTGACTCGTAAATACTAGGTTTGTTTTCTCATAACAATGAAAGCTTATTTATAGAAAAACAAAAACAGTTGTGTGTTTGTGTGTGTGTGTGTGTATATATATATATATATATATATATATATATTGTAGTTTATACATACATATATATATATATATATATATTTTGTAGTTTATACATATATAATAATTTGTAGTTTTATAAATATATATATATATTTTATAGCTATATATATATATATAATTAAATTTGTTTTTTTTATTTAAAATTAAGCAAAGTAAACAATATTAATTTTAAATTTTAAGTAAAAAACAAATTTTTTGCATTGGACACTTTTTTAAAAAAGTAATTCCTGGAGAACTCGGAATCCTAAAGTTGTTGGTCCTCTTTACCTGGGTATTTATATATATATATATATATATATATATATATATAATTTGTAGTTTATACTATAGTCATCCGCAGACAGATCTGTTTTGCTGTATTACAGCTCATCAGTACGGCTTAGACTCCATTTGCTTCCTAACCTAGGACTGAAACTCGACCGAATTGGCGTCAATCGGCGATTCTACCCCTAGGCCACGAGTGTCCGGTAGAAGGAGGCAGGCTTTTTAGCATATATAAACACACCCAATAGCTAGAGTACTCCAATTTATTATCGAATGAGCGATGCATATATGCCGGACTAGCTACTGTTTACAAAGCCTTCCACTCTTCTAGAGTGCTCAATCAGGGTGTGAGAGCATAAATACTATAATTTGTAGTTTATATATATTTATGCAATTTTTATTTATAATATACATATATTACATATTTTCTACTTCAAATCTATATATCCCAGCCAGAAGCAAGTGGATGTGTCTAGCCACACTGATGAGCTGTGATACAGCAAAACAGGCTTGTATGTGGATAACTAATATATATATATATATATATAGTGTATCGAGGCAGCAGATAATTTTCTAAACATATACTGTTAAATATAAGAGACAATGAATGTATATTATGTTTAATCATGACCCGTTCTAAACATTGTATTTTGGCTTTCATTTCAATTGAAAATAAAGACAAAAAATTCTCCAACATTTGGATAATTTTTTTATTAAGTTAGTTCTAAGCTTTCGGCTCACATGAACCATCTTCATTTTGTCTTTATTTTCATCTGAAATTAAAGCTAAAATACAATGTTTAGAACAGCTCATGATGAAACATATTAGACATTCATTGTCTCTTATATTTAATAGTATATGTTTACAATATATATATATATATATACACTCAGTTATGATCTGAAATTAAGGACAGGATGGTAAAATAAAAAGAAGGCAAGAGGAAAACTGTATTTAAATCACCTATGCATTTCATCCTGTGATGGACTTTATCAAGGCAAAAAGACGAAATGGACCTTATTGTAAACTACGTATCTATAAACAAACTGTGTTTGCAAATATAAAAATGATCACAAATCATTCAAAAAGATTAACAGAATATTTTAGTTTTAAAATTCCTTCATGTGCAGCTCAAAGTCACAAGATGTTAAAATGAAGGGAATTCAACCATTTTCAACTAATTGATTTGCAATGCAAGATAACATTTATTAAACAAAACAGAAGAAAAGTTTAAGAGTTTTTTTTCAAACAAATAAATTGCATACACAATGAAAATGTTAACGAAGGTATTTGATTGAGACTTGCTTGTATAGGGATCTTTGCATGTAAAATGTCCACACCGCTTTTGGCTTCAGAATGAAAAGTTGATGGCACATGCTTTGAAAGGAGGAAAAACAGGAAGAGAGTTAATTCATGGGTTCATTTGTTTTACACCTCAGAGCTGCTGTTGAGGCAAAATTTATTAAGGGCTACAGCTGTGGCTAAGATTATTAAGGGCTGCTGCCGAGGCTATCTTTAATAAGGGCTGCTGCTGAGGCTAACATTATTAAGGGCTGGTGCTGTGGCTAAAATTATTAAGGACTGCTGCTGAGGCTAACATGATTAAGGACAGCTACTGAGGTTAACATTATTAAGGACTGCTGCTGAGGTTAACATTATTAAGGACTGCTGCTGAGGTTAACATTATTAAGGACTGCTGCTGAGGTTAACATTATTAAGGACTGTTGCTGAGGTTAACATTATTAAGGACTGCTGCTGAGGCTAACATTATTAAGGACTGCTGCTGAGGTTTACATTATTAAGGACTGCTGCTGAAGCTGACATTATGAAGGACTGCTGCTGAGGTTAACATTATTAAGGACTGCTGCTGAGGCTAACATTATTAAGGACTGCTGCTGAGGCTAACATTATTAAGGACTGATGCTGAGGCTAACATTATTAAGGACTGCTGCTGAGGCTAACATTATTAAGGACTGATGCTGAGGCTAACATTATTAAGGACTGATGCTGAGGTTAACATTATTAAGGACTGCTGCTGAGGTTAACATTATTAAGGACTGCTGCTGAGGCTAACATTATTAAGGGCTGCTGCTGAGGTTAACATTATTAAGGACTGCTGCTGAGGCTAACATTATTAAGGACTGCTGCTGAGTCTAACATTATTAAGGACTGCTGCTGAGGTAAAAATTATTAAGGACTGCTGCTGAGGCTAACATTATTAAGGGCTGCTGCTGAGGTTAACATTATTAAGGGCTGCTGCTGAGGCTAACATTATTAAGGGCTGCTGCTGATGCTAACATTATTAAGGGCTGCTGCTGAGGCTAACATTATTAAGGACTGCGGCTGAGGTTAACATTATTAAAGACTGCTGCTGAGGTTAACATTATTAAGGACTGCTGCTGAGGCTAACATTATTAAGGACTGCTGCTGAGGCTAACATTATTAAGGGCTGCTGCTGAGGCTAACATTATTAAGGGCTGCTGCTGAGGCTAACATTATTAAGGGCTGCTGCTGAGGCTAACATTATTAAAGACTGCTGCTGAGGCTAACATTATTAAGGACTGCTGCTGAGGCTAACATTATTAAGGACTGCTGCTGAGGCTAACATTATTAAGGACTGCGGCTGAGGTTAACATTATTAAGGACTGCTGCTGAGGCTAACATTATTAAGGACTGCTGCTGAGGCTAAGATTATTAAGTTTTTTAAGGCACAACAATAACTTGTCCAATTCCCAAACAGATGCCTGAAAATGAATTGAGAGCAACCAAAGATAGAAATTGGGGAGAACCACAATCACTCACCTCCTTTAAAACCAAAGGATGTGAAAGAAGACAGACTTTCAGAAAATTTCTGAGCACACAATGGAGATTCGTAGATGATCTGGAACTCAATATAATTATTGTGTCTCGATCATCATCATTAATAATACAGAATTTCATAAAAAATATTTTCGGAAGAATTGCGAGAGCTAGTTAAAAATAAAAAAAATTTTAATCAAACTTTGATAGAAATAATTGAAACCCTATGGTTAAAAGCACCCACCAGAAAATTCGAAGAAAGAAAAAGATTAAATGAAAATGAATAAAATCAATGTTAAAGGGTGTTTCGAAAACAGAAGGAAATGAAAGTACATTAATTTCCTTCTTGAGATGTTGTAAGAATTAATGACATAAAAACGGTAGGGAAAAAAGACATGGACAATGGGACGTTAAACCTTTAAAAGCATGGAATAAAAAAAAGGAAACAATTTTCCTGTCAAGCTGGTTAATAACTTAACAAAATATGATTGGGCAGAGAGAAGCAAAAAAAAAACTGTCTTTGTTTTAAGGAACGATTTTGAGATTAACAGGAAATAGTATCGATTGTTTGTCTACTTTGGTTTTTCATTTCGTTTTGCATTTTATTTTGATTTGCAGTTTGCCAAAGAAAAAAGGATTTATTGTCACTTTAAGGAACTTTGTCACTTGAGCTTGTGTTTATCAAAACACCCCATAAAAAGAAGTAACAAAATAATTACCCCAAAATATTACTTCCTTCATGGCATAAAACAGTTTTAGAAAGTTTTATAAATCTTTTTTTAATCTCTATCAATCATTTCAGGCTTTCATGTATTGAGAAAGATTTTTTTTAAATGCCAATTTCTTTCGGGACATAGGTTATAACGGCTCTCCACAGATTTCATTTCTTTTATCATCTGTGAAGCACCATGACTTCTTTGAAAATATGGTGGAGTGATTTCACTTCTGCACGCATTTTGGAATTCAGATTTCTTTCTGTCATCCAAGGATAGAAAATCTAGTCTATCTTCCTATGACTGACAATTTTTCTTGACAGAATCCATCTTGCAAGTTTATATAATTTTTTTTTTTTAATCATATCACCCCAAGCAAGGCAGTAACACCACTGATGCGCAGGGGGCTATGTAAGAGTGAAAAGATTGGAAAAGAGAAAGCCAGAAACCACATCCTAAATAGGGAACAAGAGATGAGCCTCTTCAACTGTTCAATAGATATGGGTGGAGTGTGAACCGGGCAATAGTTTAGTCTATCTACTCCAATTGAAAAAAAAATTGAAAAGAGAGAAAAGATTGCAAAAGAGAAAGCCAGAAACCACATCCTAAATAGGGAACAAGAGATGAGCCTCTTCAACTGTTCAATAGATATGGGTGGAGTGTGAACCAGGCAATAGTTTAGTCTATCTACTCCAATTGAAAAAAAAACAAAAAAAAACAAAGGAGTGAAAAGATTGGAAAAGAAAAAGCCGGAAACCACATCCTAAACAGGGAACAAGGGATGAGCCTCTTTATCTGTTCAATAGACATGGGTGGAGTGTGAACCAGGCGATAGTTTGGTCTATCTACTCCAATTAAATTCTGTAATGAATATTACTGTCACATCTGGTCGAGTGCTCTTGCTAAATCCAAACAAGGGTCTGTAATGTTATTTTGAATTCAGTCACTTTACCACCACTCTGAAATGTCTTTTTTCTGCCTTTTCTATAAATATTTTCATAGCAATTGTTCTAATGAGCTTTCCTCCTTAATATAAATCCAAGTGAGGTACAAGGCTGGTGATGTACTAGCCTGTTGCACTAGGATTCGCTTTCTTGTGTAATGGAAATCCGCTCAGAATGCGAAATCAGAGATTCGAGTTTGAATTTCAGTCAAATTCATTTATTCATGACAAACACCCTTGAGAAAGATATTAATCCATCTCTTCTTCCTCGAGCTATGGGTTGAATAGTGTGTATGATGTATGGCACTTAACTGACTGACTGACTGACTGACTGACTATATGGTGTCTAGGTTTAACCATTTTACTGTTAAAATAGCTAAAAATAATTAAAAGTCAGATTTTTCACACTTCTCACCTGCAGAACTCACTTCTAGTTTTTCCCGGAAAAATTAAATGCTACCTTAATCACCATTTTTGACACATAGTTTTGAATCCATCAGAGGTCCACATTTTCTTTATTGGTCTATATTTCTGAAATGAGGTAGTATTTACATTATTCAGACTATTGTCCTCATCTTTATTGCCATTTGTACGATCTTTCATCCATTAAAATAAAAAAAATTACAATATGAACTCTGGTAAAATAGAGTTACAGGATATTAGGCTTGTCATTCCCAAAAATTCAGTTGTTCTTGTCCTTAAGAGCGCTGTGGCTATAGACATTGGTTAGTTCCCATTAAAATAGTGTCTATGATGTATGGCACTTAAAAAGTTTTATTCTGAGAGTCAGATTTTTCACACCTGTAGAACTCACTTCTGATTTTTCCCTACAAAAATTAAATACTACCTTAATCACCATTTTTGACACAGAGGTTTGAATCCATCAGAGGTCCACATTTTCTTTCTTGGTCTATATTTCTGAGATGAGGTAGTATTTACACTATTTACATTATTCAGAATATTGTCCTCATCTTTGTTGCCATTTGTACGACGTTTAATAATAGATCATTCTATTTATCTATATTTCTGAGATGAGGTAGTATCTATCCTATTTACATTATTTGGACTATTGTCCTCATCATGGTTGCCATTTGTACGACGTTTAATAATAGATCATTCTATTTGTCTATATTTCTGAGATTAGGTAGTATTTACGCTAATTACATTATTCGGACTATTGTCCTCATCTTTATTGCCATTTGTACGACGTTTAATAATAGATCATTCTATTTATCTATATTTCTGAAATGACGTAGTATTTACAGTATTTACATTATTCAGACTATTGTCCTCATCTTTGTTGCCATTTGTACGATGTTTTGGCTGTTGTACTTCTTCAAGTCAGTCAGTTAAGTGCCATATGTGATACACGCTTGGGCGATCATGTCTCGAAAGAGACATGACTGACTGGGCAGAAGATTATCCTGCAGTAGGTTGCCATTGCTTTCTGCGGTAGACTGGTTGCCGACCAAGGCTATAGAACCCAATCTGTCCTGCTATTTAACCCATAACTGGAAGGAAGAGACGGATTAATACCTTTCCCAAGGGTATTTGCGTGTAGGTGAATACAATGGATTCAACTGGAATTCAAACTCGGCTTCCCGGCTTTTCGTTCCGAGCCGATATCCACTGTACCACAACGCGCTGTGGCGCAGTGGATATTGGCTTGGAACGAGTTCGAATTCCAGCCGAATTCATTGCATTCACTTATGCGCAAATACCCTTGGGAAAGGTATTAATCCATCTCTTCCCTCCAGTTATGGGTTAAATAACAGGACAGATTGGGTTCTATACTGCAGGATAATCTTCTGCCCAGTCAGTCATGTCTCTTTCGAGACATGATCGCCCTAAGCGTGTATCACGTATAGCACTTAACTGACTGACTTAATATAATAGTTGAAAACATAATTAAGGCTTCTGCTGGGCATAAATTGTTATGAAGTAATAAAATGATCCCCCACTAATTACTACTTAATAATATAATACATATATTCCCCCTTTAGCAATGAGTTAAATAACAGGACAGATTAGGTTCTATAGTCTTGGTCTACTGCAGAAAGCAATGGCAACCTACTGCGGGATAATCTTCTGCCCAGTCAGTCATGTCTCGAAAGAGACATGGTCGCCCAAGCATGTAACACGTATGGCACTTAACTGAGTGAATAAAAGAAATGTTAACCAAAGGTAGTATAAAAAATGTGTGTGTGTGTGCATTGGAGATTCAAAATCAGAAATCCAAGGTCATAAATACAATTCAGTCTTGCAAGTCCAAAAATAAAATGTGTCAGGAACAAAAATCAAATTGGGTGCCAAAATCTGTATCTATGGCTCACAATACAAAATGACGAAAGCATGGAATAACTCAGTTGTTCAAATTAATAATCTTTTATTCGGGGAAGAAAGGCTGTGATTGGTTGAAATTTTAAAGCCTTCAGTCAGTTAAGTGCCATACATAGCTGGAAGGACAAGATTTAGATTATATTACATTATTATATTAATTATAATAAGTGGGGGATCAGTTTATTACTTCATAACAATAAAAAACCGATTCCCCATTTTACACCCAGTAAAAGTTTTAATTATCTTTGTATGTCTCCAACTATTATATTCAGTCAGTCAGTAAAGTGCCATACATGATACACACTTGAGTGATCATGTCTCAAAAGAGACATGACTGACTGGACAGAAGATTTTCATGCAGTAGATTGCCATTACTTTCTGGTTGCTGACCAAGGCTATAGAACCAAATCTGTCCTGTTATTTAACTCATAGCTGGAGGGAGAAAAGATAGATTATATTACATTATTATATTAAGCATAATTAGTGGGGGATCAGTTTATTACTTCATAACAATAGAAAACCGATCCCCCACTTTATGACTAGTAGAAGTTTTAATTATCTTTCCAACTATTATATTCAGCCAGTTAAGTGCCATACGTGATACACACTTGGGCAATCATGTCTCGAAATAGACATGACTGACTGGGAAGAAGATTATCCCGCAGTAGGTTGCCATTACTTTCTGCAGTAGACTCATTGCCAGCCAAGACTAAAAAACTCAATCTGTCTTGTTATTTAACCCATAACTGGAGGGAAGTGATGGATTAATACCTTTCCCAAGGGTATTTGCGTGTAAGTAAATGCAAGGAATTAAACGGGAATTCAAACTCGGCTCCCCAATTTGTCATACGAAGTCGATATCCGCAGCACCACAACCCATAATGGTAGATACAAAAGCTGATTTTGATTTGCTTTTTTGAGGCAAGACTTGAATTTATCGTCCGTCACAATTGAAAGAAAGTGTTAAGTTTGTTCAGTTGCCATCTTCAATTTATAAGAAAAAATTGAAAATCATTTGTCAATCTCAATATGTGCGAATGAGAGTAATTTTTTAATGACTCAATATGTGTAAAGTTATTTGGGAAGACTTGCATCTGGAAAATTATAATTATTCTAAAAAGAAAAAGTTGCTAATTATTCATAGAAAAAAAAATACGTTCTGACTTTGGATGTAGATACAAATGCAGACAGAAATAATGATATAGACAGATGTAAATCTAAATCTAATTTAAACTAATTTATAAACGAAACTTTGTCTGTGTGTGTCTGTGTGTCCATTACCTACAGACTCCGAAACAGCTGAACCAATTTTCTTGAAAATTTATACAGTTGTACTATAAGCGTCTGCGAGTGTTCTTGGCTAGGTTTTGTGTCAAGGTATCACTGATAAATATCGAAAATCGATAATCGAAAAAATCAGGTTATAGAAGGAGTGGTCCGATTTTAATCAAATTTGATACACTCACAGATATAGACATAAGAAACGATATTCAAAAGTTTCAAGGTTGCAATTCTTACAATAGTGCAGAAAATCGATAATATATATATATAAAAGCAAGATGTTTGTGTGTGTGTCTGTTTATCTGCCTGTATGTCTGTATTTTTTTCAGCCCTTTTATTTTAGTTTTTGCTTCGGGTTTGGCTGTAAGTAAGCATAATTGTAGTTCTTAGTCTCAGCCATGATACCATTTACTCAGAGGACATATTTAGCCTTCAAAATTCAGTTTACGACGAAAAAAACTTATTTGATATCGATACCAGGAAATAAAAATTTGACTTACATCCATTCATTTTTCTTTCAGTCTACGGTTTTGCTTTAACTGAAAAGAACTATTTCTGTTTAGTCTTTCATGCCAACATCCAAATAGTCTGAGCTCCAGGACCATGGATTAGTTTTAAAGCTTTTATTTCACCCAAGCAACGCCGAGCTATACTGCTAGTGGATATATATGTAGAAATAGATAGGTATAAATGTATAACACATCACTCAATAATTTCCGAACCTAACTAATAAAACAACAACTTTTAGGCAAAATTCAACTTTATTAATCAACAAAGTCTTTTTCTAGGGTGATACACTTATTCCAAAGCGTCTCTAACAATTTAATGTCTTCTTTGAATGATTTGTCTTTAGTCTCAAAATATGCCTCAGTTTTCAATATCATTTCTTCTTTGGAGACACATTTCTTTTACTTGAGCATTCTTTTGAGGTCTGCAAACAGCCAGTAGTCATTGGGGGCCAAATCTGTAGAACAGGGTGGATGCAGAAGCAATTTGAAATGCAATTCGTGTAGTTTTGGCTTTGTTGTGATCGACTTGTGACACTTGGTGAAAGATCACTTTTTTCTTCTTCATTTGTGGCCATTTTTTGACAATTTCTTCCTTCAAACACATGCTATATAATATTGCTATTGATGGTTCTTCCTTTTTCAAGGTAATCGATGAACAAAATTCTTTGCGTATCCCAAAAACAGAGGCCAAAACCTTGCCTAATGATGTTTGTGTTCTTTGTCACTTTGGACAGCTTTCATCTACTGCTGTCTACTCAGCTGACTGCTGATTTGACTCTGGAGTGAAGTGGTGGATCCATGATTCATCCATTGTCACACATTTATGCAAAAACTCCTTCTTGTTGTGTTGAAACAGTTACAAACAACGCTCTGACTCGTTGTTTTTGATCAAATGTGAACAAATGCAGCACCCACTTTGAAAAAAGCATTGACAAATGTCAATGCAAAATGTTGAATACACTGCCTTTGGATATGTTCAAGTCCTCTGCTATCTCATACAACTTCAATTTACCATTGGCCAAAAACGTTTGGAGATTTTTTTCATGTTTTTTAGGGCAACTGCCAATTTTAGGTGACCTGAGCATTTAGCATCATTTGTGTCTGTATTTAAAGTCAGCATAACATCTTAACCATTGTCTTTGATGGAGCAGTGTCTGAATAACACTTATCAAGCCATTGCTTTACTTGAACATAGGATAGGAGAATCTGATACTCACAGGTCTAGAGGATGGAAACGAAAAGGAAACTAATACTAAACATCAGGAAAAGACAGATGAAGTTCCTGGGACATGTAATAAGGAAGAAGGGCTTGGAGAATATTATACTCACAGGTCATAATAGAGGCTGGAAACGAAATGGAAACTAATACGTAACATCAGGAAAAAACAGCTAAAGTGCTTGCTGGAATTTAAATGAAGATGATAAATGACGCATCTAATGTAATCAATAATATGGTTCAGATGGTTAAAATATGCAGCTACAGTGAATATATATATATATATATATATATATATATATATACAGTGTATCGAGGCAGCAGGTAATTTTCTAAACATATACTGTTAAATATAAGAAACAATGAACGTCTATTATGCTTAATCATAAGTCGTTCTGAATATCATATTATGGATTTGAAAAAGTTGAAAATTTAAGACAAAAATTCTCCAACATGTGAGCCAAAAGCTTAGAACCAACTTAATGAAAAATTATCCAAATGTTGGAGAATTTTTCAACTGAAATTAAAGCTAAAATATGATGTTTAGAACAGCTCATGATTAAACTTAATAGACGTTCATTGTCTCTTATATTTAACAATATATATATATATATATATATATATATATATAGATATATTGAAAACACAAATGTACTTAAACATGAAAACAATAAACAAAATCTAAAAATTCTCGAAGCTATATACATAAAATATTTGAAACCTAACCTAAACAAAATAAACTATGAAATTTCCACAAATATCCTCAAATGCCTATAATTAATAACAGAAGCCATTGGTTTATTCCAATGGCTTCCCATACTTAATATTTCATGTTTTCACTCTCGCTTGGTCATGTGTGACGTCATGAGCTGTGATGTGACATTTGCTTCCAGCGTCTTAAATGCACAACTTTGTTGTTGCTTGGAAATCTTCCATGCAAACAAAAACAGTTTGTCATTATCATTTGTCCATGTTTATAATATATAATGTAATTTGACATCTTTGAAAATGACTTATGTAAGCCGAAAGCTTAGATTGGATTATTAAAAAATTATGTCTCCATATTGTAACTTTCTTGCTTCATTTAATGATAATGCTATTAAGTTTATCAGAGAATATGAAAAAAAATTTACATCAAATAAATAAACAAAACTTGTCTATATTATTTAATGAAACATGCATTATATATATATATAATCATTTCACCGCAAGCAAGTCAGTACTGATGTTTTAGAAGAAGGAGAGGAGGAAAGAAAGAAAAAAATGAAGGAAAAAAATGAGGGAAAAAAAAGAAAGGATAAAGAGAACAAGGGGGACAGGGAAGATCCAAAAAGGATAAGAGAAAGATGTAAATCAAGTCGATAGAAGATGGCACTTGATGTTGCACTTAAACTTTTGGAGATTGTAGCTATCAGGGAAGCAAGTATATGAAAGAGAGTTCAACAAGCAGGAAGTATGAAAAACGAAATTGACAAAGTAGAAGTGGCAGTTAGATTTACTTATTTTGATGGGAAATGGGTATATTATATATATATATATATATAGTATATCGAGGCAGCAAGTAATTTTCTAAACATATGTTGTTAAATATAAGAGACAATGAATGTCTATTATGTTTAATCATGAGCCGTTCTAAACGTCGTATTTTGGCTTTAATTTCAGTTGAAAATAAAGACAAAAATTCTCCAACATTTGAATAATTATTTATTGGTTTTCTTCTAAGCTTTCGGCTCACATGAGCCATCTTCAGAGAGGTTGTTTAAACTGAAATATTATAAAATCCACCATCACCGACGATTTTATTTTGTGTTGACATAAAACTCCGCTTGGCAACGGCAATAGTTACCAAAAATAATAAACGCAGTTCTTAAGTTTGCAATGCGGTTTTATGATGTCACACCGCGGGATAGCGCGAAATGACAACAAAACCATCTAGTCAAATGCAATGTAATATGTTATTTCCTTTTTTAAAGTTGATTTTATTGAGTGTTGGTTGTTTCGATTTGATGTACATGGCCTCCAATATCTGCAGGTTCCTCTTACTGTGTGTATGAGTAAGGATCACCGTATTGTTGACCCAAATCTGTCTTATATTACCTACATGTTTATGTTTTTCAGAGAAATGTTGTTTAATAGTACTCTGATCAGAAAGATGACATGTAAGTCTATGGGAGAGCGTGGTTGTAGTAAAACCAATATATGTACTCGGTTTTTGATTAGTATCAGAGATGCAATCTCTGAATGGGCATGTAAATTGGTGCACTACATTGTTTTTTTGTAGAGAATTTAGTTAAGTGCTTGTTGGGTTGTTATAGACTATGAGGTCAATTGTTTTAAACTTTTTATAATATATAATGAGTTTAATTTGATTATTACTTTCCACTGGTTTAACATTTCTACATATTATGTTTTTGAGAGTTTTTTCATCTTGTTTATAATTATTATGTATTTGGTTGCAATAGTATAAGTTAATAGTGTTATGTTTATTTTGATGTAAACCATTATTATTAATATTATCATAATTGTTAGAGCTATTGTTAATTTTGTTGAAATACATTTTAATTTGTTGATCAATAACAGAGTTAGGAAATCCATTATTGAATAGTGTCTGCTTAATGTTGTGTAATTCTTTATAAAATATAGATTTGGAAGAAGATATCATTTGTGTGCGTTGAAGTAAGTTTTTTATAACAGCTAACTTATATCATTGGGGGCATTCACTATTATAATGAAGAAGACACGAATTTATGCTAGTTGGTTTCCTATATAGAGAAGTAGTAAATTTATGTGTGCTAGAATCAATGAATACATCAAGGAATGGGAGTTTGTTATTAATATTAAGTTCTAATGTAAATTTGAGGACGGAGTGACTTTCAAATTTGTTTTTAAGATATTTAATTTGATCGATATTCTTAGCTAAAACAAAGATGTCATCTATGTATCTTACATATATAGAGGGTTTATTGTTGTCATTAATTGTTTTATTTTCTAGATTTGCCATATAATAATTAGAAAAGAGGGGACCTAAAGTAGATCCCATCGCAATATCATCTATTTGTGTATAAATATTGCCTAAGGGATCGTGAAAGGGTACTTGTGTGGTGCATGCTAATAAAAGTTTTTTTAATATAGTGGGTTTAATATTGATTGATGGGAGAGTAGCATGATTGTATACATCACAGATAATGATGTCAATTGTTTCCTGGACGGGAACATTTGTGAATAAGTTTTGGACATCCAAAGATGCAATTATTTGATTCATAGGTTTTACGGAATGGAGAATCTGTTTACATCCCCGGTGTGGACTGAGTTTGTATTGGAAGTACAAATTACATCAGATAAAAGGCACAAGTCAAGGGTCAGGGGTGGGTGGAAGGTTTTGTTTTAAAGAAGTTATATAAAATAAAACCTGAATATTAACCTTATGATATTATTTTGGGGTTAGATGAAGAATGAAAAATTAATATAAATTAAAAAGAGAAATTAATCCCAGCATGAGCACATTTGAGCCGATTTGGAAAGTGCCTGAAAAAAAACATACCAAGTGTTAATCCAAGCCTTGTGAGTTGTCAGTGGTTGTGCTAGCATGATGTCACAAGACATCGTAACCGAGGATTTCAGTGTGCTGGTATTGTTTAGACTGTTGTTCATGCTAGATAACATGGTCTCTCCCAGAAACTGTAAGTAAGGTCCACTCAGTATAGTTGCAGTACAAATCACAGGTGTGCCTGAGCAGGTGTCTGCAAAAGGAATTAGTTAGCCACCCTTATAAACAGACATCTTTTGATGTGAGTGGCCACTCGTGCATACGCACACACACAAATACATAAATATATACACATGGACATACCTATATATACAGACAAGGATACACGAATGCACACACATTAATATATATGCACACACATACATATATACTGTTAAACACATTTATATATATACACACAGACATACATATATATATACACTGTTTTTGATAAACTATTGTACATATATGTACACACGTTTATACACATATACACATAGTTATATATACCACACATATCCATATATCCACAATACACATATACATATGTAGATACTATCCATATATATATGCACATACACAGATAGATAGATAGATAGATAGATAGATAGATAAGATAAATGAATAAACTAGAGATAGATAGATAGATAGATAGATAGATAGATAGATAATGAATAAACTGAGATAGATAGATAGATAGATAGATAGATAGATAGATAGATAGATAGATAGATAGATAGATAGATAATGAATAAACTGAGATAGATAGATAGATAGATAGATAGATAGATAGATAGATAGATAGATAGATAGATAATGAATAAACTGAGATAGATAGATAGATAGATAGAAACTGACTGGAGATAGGTTGAGAGATAGATATGAGTTGATTGGAGATAAATATATATATATATATATATATATATATATATACAAACCTCATATACGAACTTACTTATACAGATTGGATAATGTGTGCTTTGTCTCAGACAGGCCATCCTTTTAATGTGCCACTTTTACCACCTGTCCATCTTGAAAGTGGTTGAGATTAGAGCCAATATTTAGTCCTGGCACCACAACTAATGCCGTGTCCAGTATCAGGACACAATCTCCTCAAGTGAAAAGCTTTTAGCGATGGGTACAAAAGATCTGCTTGCAGACAAAGAGAACAAGTACTGGACTTGATGTCAGGTTGAAAGGTGGACGGAGAGAAGAAATAGTTCGGACTTGAATTTAACGGTGTGACTGCAGACAAATGCAGCAGAAGCAGAAAAAGACAGAATTGGTCATTACATTAATAATCATCTCTGCAAAGACAAATTTCTTAAAACCTTGAGTTGTTCGAATGTTGTTTTTCTTCTTGGTTCTCGCCAACTCAAAGATTAACAGAAGATATTTTTTACAAATTTGTCCTCCATGAATAATTTAAATTAATGTACAGGGTGGTCCAAAAGTAGGTGGAATAGGTCTGTGTAGTAGTTATATTATTACGATGGTGTTCATTGTTAATAACACGATAAGGCCCTTCAACATTATTCAAGAGAAATCCATGAGTATCTTGATAAAAAATAGATAGATAGATAGATAGATCCTGAGAAAGAGATTAACCAAAGAGGTTGAATTGGTTATCCAATACATTCACTTAACTTAACCCCAAATGGATATCTATATATTCTATATATATATATATATATATATATATATATATATATTATAAATTATGGTTTAGAACATGTACAAATGTTTTTTTATCAACTACAAATAGTACATTTTGTAATGGATAAAAAAATATTTGTACATGTTCTAAACTATAATTTATAATATATATATATATATATATATATATATATATATATATATATATATATATATATATATATATATATTATATATATATATATATATTATATATATATATATACATTATATATATATATATATATATATATTATATATATATTGAACTATAATAATATAATAATAATATAATAATATATAAATTATAATAAATATTCACAGCTCTATATTATATATTGAGCACTGTTTGAAATTAATGTTTTGGACATTGTAAATTTTTCTTTGTTCCTTTTTCACTCGGAGATATATATATATATATATATATATATATATATATATATGAGTCCATCACTTCTTTACCATTTAAGATACCAAACAGCCCTTTCTAGAAAATACTGGGAATTAGAAGGAAATAACTTAGATCCCCAGATAAAATGGCAAGACTATGACCCCTAATAGCTTAAAAGATAGGTGTAATCTATGTTTGACAGAAAAAATTAAAATTTTTAAATGTCAAGACTAAAATATACTCCTAAACAAATGAAGAGAGATCGTAAGTATGTGTCGCCATAGAAATAAGTATAAATTACAATAATTATCCTATTCCGACAATTAGTCCCAATAGAAATTTAAAATAATTTTTTTTTCAAATTTGGCCAAGCAGTTACTTTCCCACCACCTACCACTACTAACCCAATGGTCAGGCCACATATCTCTGACTACCAAACAGGAAATTACTTATAAATTCCTTTCCCCAGCCCAACTCATTGAAAACCAATACATCCCAATGCCTTTCTTTATTTAAGCTAACCTCTGGGCTAAAAATTTTTCCTCATGCTCTGTTTATAAGGAGTCGAAGAATGCATGCCTTAAAATGATATGTTGAAAATGGCTATTTCCCCACTAAATTTTATCTGAATTTACAGATAAATAAAGAAATATACACATATATATAGATTTTCTGCACATGTACTGTTAAATATAAGAGACAATGAATGTCTATGATGTTTAATCATGAGCCGTTCTAAATGTCATATTTTGGCTTGAATTTCAGTTGAAAATAAAGACAAAAATTATCCAACATTTGGATAATTTTTTATTAATTTGGTTCTAAGCTTTCGGCTCACATGAGCCATCTTCAGAGAGGTTATTAAGACGGTAATACAGTAACATCCACCTACACCGACGATTTTATTTTGTGTTGACATAAAACTCTGCTAGGCAACGGCAATAGTTACCAAAAATAACAAATGCAGTTTGCAAATTTGCAATGCAGTTCTATGATGTCACACTGCATGATAGCGCGAAATGACAATAAAACCATGTAATCAAATGCAATGTAACATGCTATGTCCAGATTTAAAGGTGATTATATATATATATATATATATATATATATATATATATATATATCTACTGAGCAATATGGATAATATTCATTGAGCTCCCTACTTTTATCTAATCAATATATAATATTCATTAGATAAAATCTCTCTGTTTTCTTGAGATAGCCATTCTCACCTGTATATATATATATATATATATATATATATATATATATATATATTACGGAAATTAACAAATTTTAACAAAACTTGGTTATAAGCAACCGACAATTTGTAATGAATTATTTTGAACATTATTTTTATCGATACTCGTATTTAAGTAGATATTCTGTTTTTAATTAAACAGTATTTTATATTTTATATCTACCGGCTTGATTATTTTACGATAAATTTTATTGCGAAAATGTGTGCTATCCAGCAGGATTCGAACCTGCGACCCCTATTTACATAGGGGAAGCTACCATTTGATCTGGTACTGTCTTAACCAATTAATTTCCGTAACATGTTTACTTTTGTTGACATTTACGATACATTTCAGAGCAGATATGGTTTGTTTACGGTAGATCGAAAAATTGTGTTATATAAGCATGATAAAAACCTCGTCTGATCAAGAGTCTATTCATGGTTGAGTGGTTAAGACAGTACCAGATCAAATGGTAGCTTCTCCTATGTAAATAGGGGTCGCAGGTTCGAATCCTGCTGGATAGCACACATTTTCGCAATAAAATTTATCATAAAATAATCAAGCCGGTAGATATAAAATATAAAATACTGTTTAATTAAAAACAGAATATCTACTTAAATACGAGTATCGGTAAAAATAATGTTCAAAATAATTCATTACATATATATATATATATATATATATATATATATATTATTAGAAAGCGAAAGAACATGTACATTAAAACCCACTGTTTATGCATTTAATTTTATAAAGAGTGCTTGACACAGAGTCGAGCTTAATATTGTAATTCTGTCATTACTCTCATTTATAAAAAACATTATATCACTACACAAAAATGTTCATGCTTCAGAACAATAATATATCATCTGAAGAAGAACAGTATTATTCTGAAACATGAAACTTTTTGTGTAGTGATATAGTGCTTTTATAAACCATTGTAATAACAAAATTACAATATATATATATATATATATATATATATATATATATATACAAAAACTTACAGAAAGTTACAAAATTAAGCAACATATTT
>JBBBDQ010031143.1:12500-107500 GCA_037127315.1 Ascarosepion bandense | reverse complement strand
TACTTCTCGGTTGATTGCTTACCTTAGTTACAACTAGTTGTGGTTATTGGTGAGGTGATTGTGAGATTTACTCAGCAAATTTCAGTTGGTATAAGAAATTATTTTTCCACCAATTCGAGTATTGCTTTCAGTGCCAAACCTATGTTCAACTGATCCAGAAGAAAATTCTTACAGCTCTGGATAAAAGTTCTGGAAATTTATGAATTCAGATCTTAGTTCACAAGGTTTGCTATGTAGTCAGAACTGTTCAAAGGTCAGAGACAAGGATCCCCAAACAAGTGCCAGTCACTATTCACGAGAAAAAAGATAGGTTACATTAGTGCATTAATGTATCTGACTAGCAATGTGCTTTGTCTTAAATGGTGAGCAAGACTAATACCGACTATCAGCTGACGAATTTGCAATTAATATATATTAAGTCCTACCAACCATCTCTCTGCAAACAGAAGTTGTTAGTAGGCTTAAAGATAATTCATCTTTAATGTTCTATTTTTTTGTTTGCATACAATATTGGTCATGGGTTGCATATTTTTTAGTCACTGTGTGCATTATATTTTGTCGTTTGTTTTCTTCTGATGAGTCAGTCAGTCAGTTCAGTTTGGAAGATCATGTCTTGAAAGAGAGGATCTTCCCACAGTAGGTTGCCATTATATGCTGCAGTAAACTGGTTGTCAACAAAAGTTATAGAACCAAATTTGTTCTGCCGGAGAGAAAAGCAACAGATTAATACCTTTCCCAAGGGTACTTGCCCATCAGTGAATACAATGATCTCAACTGGAATTTGAAATTGGCTCTTTGATTTCTCATTCTGTGATCCATTGCAGAGATAAGAGAGAACCAATAAAGGGATTTAGCTGATTTTAGCAATTATATTTCTGTATATCCAGATAATGTAATATACAGGGTGTCTCAAAAAAATGTATACACATTGGCTGTCATTATTGTGTTCTGGGATTGAATCTGCAAAATAAACACACATTTTGATTACTGGCTATTTAAAATTATTTAAAATATAGTCAAATGCAGTGAAAAAAAACAATAAAATGATACTTGTAAATCTAATCTAAACTTATTTAAGAATGGAACTTTGTCTATGTGTGTGCGTGTGTATCCGTTACCTATAGACTCCGAAATGGCTGAACCGATTTTCTTGAAAATTTTCACAGTTGTACTATAAGCATCTGCGAGTGTTCTTAGCTTGGTTTTGTGCTGAGGTATCCCCCGATAAATATTGAAAATCAATAATCGAAAAAATCGGGTTATAGAAGGAGTGGTCCGATTTTAATCAAATTTGATACACTCATAGACAAAGACATAAGAAACGATATTCAGAAGTTTCAAGGTTGCAGTTCTTACAATAGTGCAGAAAGTCTATAATATATATATATATATATAAAAGGCAAGATGTTTGTGTGTGTGTCTGTTTATCTGCCTGTATGTCTGTATTTTTTTCAGCCCTTTTATTTTAGTTTTTGCTTTGGGTTTGGCTCTAAGTAGGTATAATTGTAGTTCTTAGTCTCAGCCATGATACCATTTACTCAGAGGTCTTATTTAGCCTTCAAAATTCAGTTTACGACGAAAAAACTTATTTGATATCAATACCAGGAAATCAAAATTTGACTTACATCCATTCATTTTTCTTTCAGTCTACAGTTTCGCTTTAAATGGAAAAACTATTGCTTTTTAGTCTTTCATGCTAACGTCCAAAGAGTCTGAGCTCCAGGACCATGGATTAGTTTTAAAGCTTGTATTACACCCAAGCAACATTGGGTTATACGGCTAGTATTTTTATATTTTTGAAATAATATACACCAAGTTTACAATTATTTAAAATGTGTATACATTTTTTGGGGGCACCCTGTATATTTCTTGTTACAACCTCTTTTTTGTTATGAATTTTGATTTACTCTTAGAACTTCCTGTAGAAACCCTCTATCTTTTGTGGCTCTGGGGCCTTATATAGGCTGAACATCCTCATAAACTATACTTCTTAGCTTCTCTTATAACACCTGTAAAACAACCTCAAATATAAACTCTATCTTAAGTGGCTTTTAGGCCTTGTATTGGATGAGCAACAGGTAGCCAGGATTCAAGCTTAGAGAAGAAAAAATACAAATTACACTTTAGTTTGAGCCCAACGAGTCAGGAAACGTCAAAGTCATTTGTATTCACCAACCTCATTGAGAAGGTTGGCGATAAAAGTCCGTTTCTGTTTATAGTGTGGGTTGTTACTGGTGGATTAATGCCTTCCCAGGATGATCACAAGTAACAAGATTTTGAATTATAGCTCACTGATAATAATCATAGGCAGCGAGATTTTGAATTCCCGCCTCTGATAATAATCACAGGCAGCCATATTTTGAATTACCGCTCAACTCTGTCATATTTTATTGATGTTGCTGACCTCAGATATTTAATGATGAAATAAACAAATTTCTCTGAATATTTTATTGCTGTAGAATATGCCATTAGCTTATTCAATTATTAACTTAAAAGTTAAGAATTAAGATTCATCAGAAAATTTACAAAAGAAAACTTAATTTTTATTGGAATTTTCCAGTCATACATAAGCATGAATAGTGTTGAAAAGTTCTTCCCAAAATTTGATCAGATGTCTAAGTGATATGCTTAAAATAGTTTCACATATTTTTTTTTTATTATCTGTTTATCAGCTCAAATATCTTACCAGAATACAAAATAAAAGGTAAAATGTGACTTACCAAGTTTAAAATCAGAAAAAAATCAGTTTAAATCCTGACCTACCTGTAAAAGACAAAAAAATTATTTGATTAGAAGAATGTAGTAAATATCAGCATAAAATTATATCAATGTCAGATTCTGTGGATGGAAGGTATATACAATGTTATCATTTGAATGTTTTCTTGATTGAATCTCATGCTGTTGGAGATAAAATACAACAAATCCTGGTTAAAATTGTACATTGACAAACACTAAGGATACAGGGATCCTTAGCTTTGAATTTAAATTTTTAAAATAAAGTTTAAAATCACCCCTGTCCTAACACTTTTTCACACTACCGGTACTGTGCAAAAGTATTAAGACAGGCATGATTTTCCTAAAAATCTCACTGAAATACAAATACAGGGTGAAAAGCCAAACATTTGTAAGAATTATTTAACTAAAAAAGAAGAGGAAGGAAGGCTTTGGAATTTGAATTGGCCTCTACAAAGCCCTGATCTCAATCCTATTGAACATCTATGGGATATTTTGGATAAAAAAATTGATAAATCTAATGTTATTTTGCAAGACACACTTTGGGAACAAATACAAGCTGCTTGGCAGGAGATACCATTAGATACATTGAAGAAGCTTGTGATGTCAATGCCTGACAGAATGAAGGCTGTGATCAAAGCAAAAGGCTATTATATTAAATATTAAATTTATTTTGTAACAAGTATTTTTTCTTGTTAAAGCATTTGTTGAAAATTACTTAATTAAATTGTTTATTTTCTGTCAATATGCCTCATAAAAGATAAAATAGTTCTTGTCCTAATACTTTTACACAGTAATGTATATATATATATACATATATATATACTATGTGCGATTGGTAAATTGTCGCAATTATTTCATTATTTCAAAGCAAAAGACTATTATACTAAATATTAAATTCATTTTGTAACAAGTATTTTTTTCTTGTTAAAGCATTTGTTGAGCAAATCAAATAAAATTACTTTAATTAAATTGTTTATTTTCTGCCAATATAGCTCATAAACGATAAAATAGTCCTTGTCCTAATACTTTTGCACAGTACTGTATCTCCCATGTTATATGTATTGCAAAATCATTGTCTGATAACAACACAATTGCCACATTCTATTTTTTTTTTTTTACAGTAAGGTTCCTCTTTGCAAAGCCTGGGAGCCAATCAAGGTAGAGGATTACATTAGGAGGCAATTTGTGCAGTGGAAGATAATGGTTAACCCTAGCCTTAAACAGGTTAAGATGGTAGTGCTCGGGGAAGCCTTATCTTGGGAGTTGGTTCCACAGGGCAGTGATTTGTAGGAAAAAAGCTGTTCGGGTGGAACTTACTCGTCATTTTGTTTTTATATATACTTAAAAAAAACCTCTTTGAAAGTTTAGCATTGATCTAATTGGTTATGAAAAGTACAATTTATCAAAGTCCTATTAAAATGTAATGTTGCATAAATTTGAAATTCCAATCAATTCTTTGTTTTCATAATGAGATTTAGAAACTGTGGATTTGATAGATTGATTGCTTTTAACAACATGTCAATACTCTCTGAAGTTATTTTATTACAAGAGATGAATTATGGGTGGGTGGGGGTTCAAATTTATGATGTGTTTTTGGGAATCACTTTTAGGGATAAGTTTTGAGGGTAAAGTTCTGGTTTACTGTTATATTTTTTTCGTATAATTTTATTTCTTCCAGGATGGATAAAATATCAACTATACTGACATTTTTTAATCTTTCTATCATGCTGTGTTGCAAAAGCATTGTCTGATAATGGCAACATTGCTGCATTCTATTAAAATGTATTTGGCAGTACAGGGGGTCTGACATGCTAAGCATTCTGGTTAGTTTTCTTGCTTAAATCTGATGCTAAGAAGGTCGGTTCACTGTGCAGGGTCAGGGAGCTTTTCCCGTCTAAGTCCATTCTGCACATTTATAAATCTACCAGCCGCCTGTATATTGAATACTGCAGCCACATCTGGTTGGGTACCCCTGCTATTCACTTCGGGGTTCTTGACAAAATCTAACAGAGAATCTGTAATGTGATCGATACTGACTTTGCAGCTCGGCTGCAGTCGCTGTCTCACCAACGTGATGTGGCTTCCCTGTGCCTCTTCTATAAATACTTTCACGGTTTCTGCTCCAATGAACTTAGATCACTGGTGCCCCCTAGGTATGAATTTACATGAACTACTAGATTAGCAATTAGGTCCCACCCTTTTACAGTGAATCTGATAAAATGTAACTACAATTTCTACTCTAACAGCTTCTTTTATTGCACATCCTGCCTGTGGAATTCTCTTCCATTTACTTGCTTCCCTGACAGCTACAATCTCCAGCAATTTAAATGTAAGGTCAATAGTCATCTCCTATCACACTAACTCGCATCCATTCCCTCAAACACTCTTCCCATCTACTCCACCCCTATCCTCGGTATCCTCATCCGTCTATTACTCTCCTCCTGACATTTCCTATAACTAACCCCACTTTCTCATCACTTTCCTCTATATAACCCCCTGCGCAACAGTGGCAGTGGAATGCCTTGCTTGGGGTGAGATGATTAAAAAAAACAGTAAAAAGAAGTGCGTTGGTTTTGTGTAGTCAAAGAGAGTGACTTGTTCCTATCTGCAATTTCTGAAGCCTGGTTTCCATTCTCCTATAGTTGATTGGGAAAATTCAAAAGATCATCACAGTATCATGAGGTATGGTTTTCAATTATCATCAAACATTTCTATGACTTCTTTGAAAATAAGCCACAGTATCACAGAACAGAAAGAAATAACAGTTGCAATCCAAGAAACAAAATTCCTTATCCAATTATTAAACATCAGGATGAATTCAAATAAAAACAAGCAAACCACTATCTATTGTGACAATCAAGGTACCATTGCTTTAGTTCAAACTCTCTCTACCACTCAATATTCCAAACATACTGACATTAAGTACCACTTTATAAGGAATTGTAGCAAACAAAATGCTGAATTACCTCATCAAAATAAGCGACAATGTGTCACATTTATTCTATGATGAAAAATGTGGCAAAGAAGAAAAATTAAAGAAAACTCGTAGTACAGAAAGAGCTGCTATAAATATCAGAGAAGCTCTGTGAATGTTCTTTCTTCTTTTTCTGGTGTGGCCAGTTGTGACTAAATTTAGAGTTGGCACATGGGTCTTTTTCTTTCTTGTTTGTTTTACTAACCTCATTGGTCAATACCCAATTACAGGAATGAAATGCAAAATGGCACAACAAAGTTGGACTATATTCTATCAGTCCAAAATGTTCCTAATTTATTTACAAAGCCTGTCAGCAAAATATAATTAAAGAATGTTTTTTTCTAAAAAGGGCTCAATCCAGGAATTTAATCTATCCTATTTTTCTACCCTCTTGTGATTAAAATGTAAAATTTAAAAAAATGGGATTCAAAAGATATAACTTGTGATTTAGGCACCAAAAAAGAAATATATATATACATATATAAATCATCCACATACAAGCCTGTTTTGCTTGCATCACAACTCATCAGTGTGGCTAGATTAACCATTTGCTTTAAGCCAAGCTGAATATCTTACCATCAAGCTACTGACACACGACAGAGGAAGGCTGATTTCAGAGCATGTTATGTTTTACAGAATGTAAATATGCCATCAGGCAAGAGTGTTCAATCCAGTAACTGAACTGAGAGTGTTCAACTTGATAGCCCCAGAACATAGCATATATATATATATATATATATATATATATATATATATATATATATATATATACACACACACACACACATATATATATAACACACACACACACACATACACACATATATATATACTAGCAGTATAGCCCGGCGTTGCTTGGGTGTAATGAAAGCTTTAAAACTAATCCATGGTCCTGGAGCTCAGACTCAGCCTAAAGAATATTTGTATGCAGTTTGGTGAGAATCGGATAAAAATTGTGGATTTGTATAAAGGACATACAGACAGATAAACAAACACGCACACAAACATCTTGCCTTTTATATATATATATATATATATATATATATATTATCGATTTTCTGCAGTATTGTAAGAATTGCAACCTTGAAACTTCTGAATATCGTTTCTTATGTCATTGTCTATGAGTGTATCAAATTTAATTAAAATCAGACCACTCCTTCTATAACCCAATTTTTTTGATTATCGATTTTCGATATTTATCGAGGGTATCTCGACACAAAACCTAGCTAAGAACACTCGCAGACACTTATAGTACAACTGTGTAAATTTTCAAGAACATTGGTTCAGCCATTTCAGAGTCTATAGGTAACGGACACACACAGAGACAAAGTTCCCTTTATAAATAAGTTTATATATATATAAGTAAAAAAATACATAAAAAATGTAAAAAATAACCAAAAATAAAAAAAAACGTGATTTTTAGAAAATTGCAAAAAAATTGTAAATATTTATTTGTTTTTTTATTTAACTCCTAGACGCAAGTGGGTAAGGAGGTGGAGAAATGGGTGGGCAGGGGTTTCAATCTCGTTGAAACGACTGATAAAAAGATTTTCCTTCATAAATATATAACAAAGCCTACAGATGCCTGCTGATATTTCTTTCTAAATGTTGTGGAGTAGTTTTCGCACTGAAGGTTATAATCGTGCTATGTTGGTTGATAATCGACTTAATGCACCCAAAATGTTAGGAACTTGGTAATCTTCCACTGTAAGCTGACTCCTTAGTATCCGGCTAACTGCCGACTAATATCAACTGCCTTAGTCCAACTGAAACTAACAGTTTTACTGAACTCTAATAGAACTCCAAATAACTCTCTAGAACTTCTAAGAACTCCTATGAACTTCCCAAGAACTTCTCTATTTAACTTCCTGTTAATTCTTGTTAATATAGGAGGGTGAGTCCATTATCTGTGGAATAAGTGTGTTTCACGACAACAAACAGTAGGTTGATTATTTGGGTTTTTACAGTATGAATTTATTAATGTCTTTCGGCGACTTGAAGGTCATGTGAGATCATATGCGTTTGAATAGCCATATTTCTCTCGAATGTTGTACTAACGTTTGCCAGCTGTTATTAGACGAACAAATTACTTCTTCTATGTGCCCTGTTCCTTCAGGATGTAGGCGATCATGGCTTTCTATGTCTCCCTATCCCTGGTGGCTCTTAGCACGCTTTCTCCTGTTACATCATGTAATTAATTAATTAATTAAGGTATTAATCTGTCTCTTCCCTCCTGTTATGGGTTAAATAACAGGACGGATTGGGTTAGACCCCAATCTGTCCTGTTATTTAACCCATAACATGGTTGGCAACCAGTCTACCACAGAAAGCAATGGCAACCTACTGCGGGATAATCTTCTCCCCAGTCAGTCATGTCTCTTTCAAGACATGATCACCCAAGCGCGTATCATGTATGGCACTCAACTGACTGAATAGAACTCTAAAGATCTGTCTAGAACTTCTAAGTACTCTTATGAACTTCCCAAGGACTCGAGTTAACTTCCTGTTAACTCTTATTAATATAGGAGGGAGAGTCCATTATCTGAGGAATACGTGTGTTTCACCATAACACTAATCAATAAATAGGGACAAATCTCGATCTTATCCCACATATTTTTGTTCTTTCCTGTCTTGAAGTCAGAATGCTATAACCACTTGACAGTATCCCTTTTGCATATAAACACAACTCTTACTTTGTAAACTTTTTGTCATATTAATGTTGCTTTGCCTAGTTTTGATTTTCATATACAAGGTCCGATGAGTAAATTGTCTCAATTTCGTATTTTTAATTTCACACTTATGCATTTCTTGTTTTTTATTTTGTCGACTACACAGTATAGTATGGTCAGTTGGGCACCATCTGTGAGAAAAAAGCACCATGACATAATTCACTCCACTAGAAATTTCGAAACCTTATACTGATGTGCTTCATGCCAGAAAATTCAATAGAAACATTTCAGAGTGTTTGGGTATCAGTTGAAAATATTTGGATGATATATCCATTCAACATCAAGCGTTTGGAGTGATTACTAGTGATAGTGATGTTATACCTTCATTCATTTTCTTCTCACAGGGCCTTCAAATTCAAGAGCGTGGCTGCTGGAAGACCCTTTGTCTGGCAAGAGGACTCTGCACCATGTCACACAAGCAGGAGAACTCAGTCAAGGCTCTCAGACAATTTCTGCGATTACATCACCCTCATACACCTGGCCCCCTAACACCCTAGACTGCAACCCCCTTGATTATTATGTGTGGGGTGCAGTTGTGTAAGAAACCAACAAAATTCTTCATAACACCAAAGATGAACTGAAATGGCAAAGATTATGGCAGCACTCACCAACTTAAATAAGAAGGCCATCCAGAAAAGAAGAAAGGGATTCCAAAGTTGTCTTGTTGGTGTGGCTGAAGCCAATTACAATTTTATTGAAGAAATTTACTCCTTAGAATTTCATGATATTTTTCTGCAATTTTGGTAAATATATCTGTTAAAATGAGATATCAGTGTTATTTTCATATAGGCCTCCTTTAAACGACAATTCATCCATCGCACCCTGTATATCTTTAAAAATGAGATGTCAGTGTTATTTTAATTTTGGCCTCATTTAGACGACAATTCATCCATTGCACACCGTATATCTATAAAAATGAGATGTTATGTTATTTTCATCTTAGCTTCATTTAGACGACAATTCATCCATCGCACCCTGTCTATCTGTTAAAATGAGATGTCAGTGTTATTTTCATTTTGGCCTCATTTAGACGACAATTCATCCATCGCACCCTGTCTATCTGTTAAAATGAGATGTCAGTGTTATTTTCATTTTGGCCTCATTTAGACAACAATTCATCCATCACACCTTGTATATATCATTTTGCTTAGAATTAATTTTCCCTGACATTTTTCTTCCTTTTTTTCATTGTTTGAGAATTTTGTCAATTACAATTAACCATGTTCAACCACTCTGCACCATCTGATTTTCTTCAAGCAAGCACCCTTGTAACGTTATTCAATCAATGAAAATCAAATGTGCTAAATTCAAATTGAAGGGAACTACATGGAACACTTTTTTTACCACAGGGTTGCAGGGGAACCATACCTCCCAAATTTACTGCAGCTCACAATACACAACATTCACGGAGAAAAAACTCTTGAAAGACATTCTTACATTTCACAACAAATGGAGTGAACATCCTAAGACCAATTCCACAAACATTTCTTCCGACCAATACAACCACATACACAAATTTCTGAAAGACATTAACTTTCACTGAACAAGTCTGTGGTGGACAGATACATCAAAGTTAAGTTGTATTGCAATTTTCTTTTCCTAAGTGAATGAGAGTCTCTCTCTCTCTCTCTCTCTTTCTCTTTCTTTCTCTTTTATTTTTCTTTTCATCTTTCTCTTTCTCTCTTTTTTTCTTTTTTCTCTTTCTTTCTTTCCTTCTTTCTCTCTCTTTCTTTCACTTTCTCTCTCTTTTTTATTTCTCTCTTTCTCACTTTCTCTCTCTTTCTTTCTCTTTCTCTCTTTCTTTCTTTCTTTCTTTCTTTCTTTCTTTCTCTCTCTCTAAACATACGTTTTCCCTCCTTTTATTCTTTTCTTTTCATCTTTCTATTTCTTTCTTTCTTTCTTTCTTTCTTTCCCTTTCTCTCTTTCTCACTCTCTTTCTCTTTCTCTCTCACTTTCTCTCTCACTCTTTCTTTTTCTTTCTTTCTCTCTTTCTCACTCTCTCTTTCTATCTCTTTTTCTCTATCTACAACATATATCTTTTTTCCTCTTTTTATTCTTTACGTCTGGTTTGGAGACAAAATAACAGGCATGAACCAGACAGTAACTTATGCAAATTCTGATCGTCAGAGGTCATGCTATGGAGAAGAGATGAGTAGGTGTCAATGAGTTAAAGAAGAATTAGTGATACCAGAAGAAGAAAACATCTCACATGCAAATCAAAATGGGGTGTAATTCATCTCCAAGAAGAGTATCTTCATAATATGCTAAAACAAAAGAATGGAGACACAAACATTTTTGAGTTTACAGCACACATGCTAGAATTTGTACAGAACATTTTATAACGTATCGCAGATAAGAAACATTTAATTCCTTCTATTAAACAAACGCACACAAAATCGAAACAGTTGTAATGGGAAAGCAGGGATGCATATAAAATTATACACATATCACATTAATCTGATAAAAACGCTCACACGAAGAGTCTAATTACTTGTACCAGAAATACATCAGTTAAAAGCCATACATGATACACACATGAGCGATCATGTCTCTTTCGAGACATGACTGACTGGGCAGAAGATTATCCTGCAGTAGGTTACTATTACTTTCTGTGGTAGACTGATTTCCAATCAAGTAAAATCTAATCAATCCTGCTATTTAATCCATAGCTGGAGGGAGAAAAGTGAGTTTAATAACTTTTTCAAGGGTATTTGTGCATAAGTGTATACAATGGATTTCAACAGAATTCTAACTTAGCTCTCCAATTTCTTATTCTGTGTTGATACCCACTGCACAACAATGAACTTCAAAAACACAAAATGGACAAAAATATTACACACACACACACACACACACAAATAATATATATATATATATAATAAAATAATTAAAAATAATTATGCCTTTTTAAGTAAAGGCCTTTTTCTAATACTTCAACGTTTTTGGGAAGTTAGGTTTTTGAATATGTCCAGCGTCTGTAATATATAAAAATGTTTTTTCTTTCTTTTCTTTTCTTTTTCCCTCCCTTCCTTCCTTTATCTCTCTTATCTCCCACCTTTTTTCCGTGTTGCTTAACCTTACATCAATTCAACACGGCCGTCCGTTAATTTTAAGTTACAATTCTCTTTCCTTTTTTTGCGAACCCAGACGATGTCAATTTTTTTCTTTTCTTGTTTATTTGATTTTATTTTGTTTTATCTTTTTCTTTTTTTCTTTTTTTTTCTTTTTTAATTTCTTTGCAAATCTATTTAAAAAGGAAAATTAGACTGATTTTTCTCCAGTTTCTGAAAGGATTTTTCGGTTGCTGAGGTGATGTGTTATCCCCCGTGGGGATTTTCATATCAAAATGACCATCCAACATCATTGAATTAATCCTTTTTTAATTCATATTTGCTCTGTAATATTTTATTACATGGAGCCCTCTTCCTGTATCATTTTTTAATATTAAAATAAAATGTTTAATATTAATTAGGATCGGGTTTTTGGAATTTGCCTTCCTGCTTTTTCCGCTTGGATTAACATATCTGAATTAAAATATACATACTTTTCATTTGGAAATAAGTTATTTCCGCAACCTAGGTTTCAACCTTTCGGTATCTTAAGACAATTTATAATAATAAGTATAACTTATTACTAATCACCTGAAGATACCAAAAGGTTGAAACCTAGATGATGGAAATAACTTATTTCCAAATGAAGCATATTCAAAAGCTCTACAATATAAATGTATTGAGCACTTTTTAATACAACTGAATACAGGTTGTATTTAATTATGTCCCAAAACATATTAACAATAATTGTATATATATGTATATATTTATTTATTTATTTAGAAAATATAAAATAAATATGTTATAATATCACTACAAAAGAAGCTATTTCCTTTTGACGCTACTTGTGTCTTATCAATAAACCTTTATTAATAAACCTCATCACTTGATAAGACACAAGAAGTGTCAAAACAAAATAGCTACTTTTGTAGTGATATTATAACATATTCATGTTATAATTTCTAAATAAATATTATTAGCTCTACTTTGTATTGAGCACTGTTTTAAGAATAGTGTTTTTTGTATACGAATATTATTCCATCCATACCTACCCTATACTTGGTTATATATATATATATTTTTAGTGTATTGAGGCAGCAGAAAATTTTCTAAACATATACTGTTAAATATAAGAGACAATGAATGTCTATTATATTTCATCATGAGCCATTCTAAACGTCGTATTTGGCTATAAATTCAGGTGAAATAAAAACAAAAATTCTCCAACATTTGGACAAATTTTTATTGAGATAAAATCGTCTTTGATGGTGGATGTTTTTATTTTAACATTCCTGTAACTTTTTTGAAGATGGCTAATGTAAGCCGAAAGCTTCGAACCAACTTAAGAAAAAATTATCCAAATGTTGGAGAATTTTTGTCTTTATTTTCACCTGAAATTAAAGCGAAAATATGATGTTTAGAACGGCTCCTGATTAAACATAACAGACATTCATTGTCTCTTATTTTTTAACAATATATATATATATATATATATATATATATATATATATAAACTTATTTATAAATGGAACTTTGTCTGTGTGTGTATGTGTCTGTGTGTGTATGTCCGTTACCTATAGACTCCGAAACGGCTGAACCGAAAATTTACACAGCTGTACTATAAGCATCTGCGAGTGTTCTTAGCTAGGTTTTGTGTTGAGGTACCCCTGATAAATATCAAAAATCGATAATGGAAAAAATCGGATTATGGAAGGAGTAGCCCGATTTTAATCAAATTTGATACACTCATAAACAAAGACATAAGAAACGATATTCAGAAGTTTCAAGACTCTAATTTGTTGTAACCAACTTAATTTCAACCCTCACTAATTGGTAACCTTTTCATTCACAAAGCTAACACCTAACATATATACTAGCGTATACTTTCTCTTCTTACTACGATTTGTACTTGCTTTCCTCAAAGTGAGTGGCTACTATGAACCAGCCTCTGGCCACAACAGTATATCAATCAGTCAGTTAAGAAACCATACTTCATAAACTCTCGGGCAATCATGTCTCAGTTTCTAAATCTAATTTAGCTTCTGAGCATTTGACCAAGGCCAGTTATTTTTATATATTTTGATAGGTATTATTTTATTGCATCCTTGCCTGTCAGTCATTCATCTAAGTACTATACATGTACACACTTGGGGGATCATGTCTCAAAAAAAACACGACTGACTGAGCAGAAGATTTTCACACAGTAGATTGCTATTGCTTTCTGAGGTAGACTAGTTGCCAGCCAAGGCTATAGAGTCCAAACTGTTTTGCTATTTAACCAATAACTGGAGGGAGAAGAGATGGATTAATATTTTTCCCAAGGGTATTTGCATGTAAATGAATGCAATGGATTCAACTGGAATTTAAGCAGTATATATAATTCAGAGACAAAACCCTGTTTTAACACTTTTCATGCCTATGTTGACTTTTATAGGAACTGTTTCACGAGTACTTCTGGGATGTGTCTCACAGTCACGGCTGCTAAAAATTGCCTCTGTAAATATTTTGCAAGTGTCAAATATCAGTGCTTGCATTATTTTCCAACGGATATATCATGTGGCACATCTCTTTTTTATGACAGACTCAATTTTGCCAGAATGTCATCGCCATCTGTAACAATGCAAATAAATTTTTGGATATTCGGCAGTAAATTTCAACTCCTGTCGTTTATAAGAAAATAGGAGGCATTATTTTTGGAAGAATTCTTTCTGCTGTGTGTACGCCTATGTTTGCTTCAGTGTACACATATGCTTGCATACATTTCACACCTAAGTTAATGTTTGTTGCGATAATGTCACATGGGAATATACAAATAAATTCGAACAATTTTGAAGATAAAGAAGTGGAGAAAGAAAACAGAAAAATATGGAGTGGAGGGGGAGGGGGATAAAAGAATCGGGAGGAGGGAGAGAAAATTAAGAGAGTGTCAAATGGAGGAAAAGTAGTAGCATATGAATATATAAGGGGAGGGAGGAAGAAGGAGGAGGAGAAAAATAGAGTGTCAAAAGAAGGAAAAGTAGTGGCATTTGAATATTTAATGAAGTGGAGAAAAGAGAAAGAAAAGTTATATTGAAGGAGGAGGAATAAAAAAAGAAAGAGGAAAAAAGAAGAGGAAGAAAAATGTCAGAGGGTGAAGAGAAAGAGGATGAAGAGGAGGAAAAAGAAGAAGATGGAAAAAGAAAGGAGTAAAAAAGAAGACAAAGATGAAAAGGGAGAAGAGGAGGAAAAAGAAGAAGAAAAGGGAAAAAGAAAGAACAGAGGAAAGAGAAGAGGAGGGAAAATAAGAGGAGGAAAAAAGATGATGAAGATGAAAAGGGAGAAGAGGAGGAAAAAGAAGAAGGGAAAAAGAAAGAACAGAGGAAAGAGAAGAGGAGGAAAAAAGAAGAAGATGAAAAAAGGAAGAAAAGGAGGAAAAAGAAGAGGAGGAAAGGAGGAAAAAGAGAAAAAAGAAGAGGAAGAAAAATGTTAACAGGTGAGAAAAAGAGGAAGAAGAGGAGGAAAAAAGAAAAAGGAAGAAGAAGAAAATAAGGAGGAAAAGGTAAAAGAAGAGGAGGAAAAGGTTAGAAGCTGAGGCAAAGTGGAAAAAGACAAAAAGAGAAAGAAGACAAAGAAAAAGAAGAGGAGAATAAGGGGAAAAAGAAAAGGAAAAGAGGAAAAAAGGAAATGGGTAAAAAAAAGAGAAAAAAGATAAAGAAGGAGGAAAAAAGGAAGAAGAAGAGGAAAAAGAGGAAGAAGAGGAGGAAAAGGGGAAGAAGAGGAGGAAGAAGAAGGAAGAAGAGGAGGAAAAAGAAAAGGAAGAAAAAGAAGAAGGAAGAATAGGTTAGAAAATTGAGGAAAAGAGGAAAGGAGAGGAAAAGAGCAAGAGGACAAAGAAAAAGAAGAGGAGAAAATGGGTAAGAAGAGGAGGAAGAAGAGGAGGAAATAAGAAAGAAGAGGGGGAAATAAGAAAGAAGAGGAGGAAAAAGGTTGTAAGATGAGGTAATAGTAGAGGAGAAAAACAAAAGGAGAGGAAGAGAGGAGGAAAAACAAAAGAAGAGGAGGAAGAAAAAGAGGAAGAAGAGTAGGAAATAAGAAAGAAGAGGAGGAAAAAGAAGCAGGAGAACAGGAAAAAAGGGGAGCCTGTGATAGTTAAGAAACATAGAGGCATATAAATCTGTAAGAAAAGGAGAAGGAGTAGGTGAATAAGAAGACAATAAAAAACAAGCAAGTACAAGTAAATAAAAAGGAACATGCCAAGTCATCGATTGAAGAAAAGAAGAAATCACAAGAAAACTGATTAGAGTTCTCTTAGAGATATGCTGACGCCACAAGCAGGCAGCTGACAAAAACATAATTGCAGGAATTTCAACCTGATAAAAGAAGACGTTCCTGCCATTGGCAAAAAGAGATATTCCCGTTTAAAGAAACCCAATCACCTAATTCTGGCAAGAATCAATTATCAAGGAGTTCAGCTTGCTCTCATGATTAAAGTTCTGGAAAAATAGTTGGCTCCCTGTACCGCACCAGTAAATACCGGACTCCTCCTGCTTATGCTCTATTTTTACAAGCACCAGATCAGGTCAAAAATGAATCCCGCTGCCATATATGGGCAGGGGATGCCCATTACTCAATTTCCAATCGCAATAAAGTTCAAAAGAATCTCCACATCCTTGTTGGTGATAAATTATTTTCCACCCTACAACCTCTTTCCTCACAGACAAAAAGTTACCATGAAAAGTGTTCAAACTGTCTTCTTTCATTTCACCAGTTCTATTTAAATTGATTGACTTGGCATTTCAACTACAGTCACTTTCTTGTTGATGTAACATAGAAAAATGGAAGAAGAAAAAGAAGAGGAGGAAAAGGGGAAGAAGAGGAAAAAGACAGAAGTGGAAGAAAAAAGAAGAAATAAGAAGAGGAGGAAAAAGAGAAAAAAGAGGAGGAAAAGGGTAAGAAAAAGAGAAAGAAGAAGAGGAGGAAGAGGGTAAGAAGAGGAGGAAAAGAGGAAAAAGAGGAAGAAGAAGAAGGTAAGAGAAGAAGAAGAGGTAAGAGAAAAAGAGAAGGCAAAAAGATGAGGTGGAAAAAGAAAAAAGAGGAGGAAAAGAGGAAGAACAAGAGGAAGAGGAGGAAAAAGAAGAGGAGAGTAAGAGGAAGAAAAGAGGAAGAAGAAGAGGAAGAAAAGGGAAAGAAGAAGAAAAAAGTGGAAGAAAGGAGGAAAAAAGGAGAGGAATAAAAAAGGAGGAAAAGAGAAAAAAGAAAAAGAAGATGTGGAAAAGGATAAGAAGAAGAGGAAAAAGAGGAAAAGAGGAGGAGGAAGAGAGGGAAAAGGGGAAGAAGAAAAGGAGGAAAAAAGAGGGACAAAAGAGGAGAAAGAAGAGGAAGGTAAGGGGAACAAAAGAGGAAGAAGAGGAGGAAAAGGGGAAGAAGAAGAGGAAAAAAGAGGAAGAAGAAAGGGAAAAGAGAAAGAAGAGAAGAAAAAATAAGAGAAGGAAACTCATTATATAAGTTACTTGCTGTTTCCCTGTTACCTGACCATCAGTCAATACTTCTTGTGAGTATTAAATTTCCCAAACCATCTTTTCATCTTTTCTCATAATGGGCCCCAGAAATTACAATTCTCTTTATCATTTCTTTTTTTTTTAATCATATCACCCAGAGCAAGGGGGAAACGTCATTGATGTGCAGGGGGCTACGTAATAGTGAAAAGATTGGAAAAGAGAAAGCCAGAAACCACATCCTAAACAGGGAACAAGGGATGAGCCTCTTAACCTGTTCAATAGACGTGGGTGGAGTGTGAACCGGGCGATAGATAGATCTATCTACTCCAATTGAAAAAGTGAGAAGATTGGAAAAGAGAAAGCTGGAAACCAGATCCTAAACAGGGAACAAGAGATGAGCCTCTTAACCTGTTCAATAGAAGTGGGTGGAGTGTGAACCGGGCGATAGTTTAGTCTATCTACTCCAATTGAAAAAGTGAGAAGATTGGAAAAGAGAAAGCCGGAAACCACATCCTAAACAGGGAACAAGGGATGAGCCTCTTAACCTGTTCAATAGACGTGGGTGGAGTGTGAACCGGGCGATAGATAGATCTATCTACTCCAATTACGTTAGGTAAGTTGGTCACGTTTTACCTCGAACAACTCCTTCCCTTAATATATCCTGTGTGTATTAAAATTTCTTAGCTGTCTTTCTTCATATTGCATTTCAGAAATTTCAACTGTTTCTTTACTTCTTGTCCCTAAACCTCCTGTGAATATTAAATTCTCCAAGCCATCCTTCCTCCTCCTACATCTAAGAAATTTCAGTGGATTTTATGAGTGGGTGTCATTCTATTTCACATTACACATGTGTTTTGTCTCAGTATTTACGCTACATTTTCTGAAACAACTGGCTCTCCACGACTTCCTCTCCTTTGTAGCTTAGAATAATTTTTTCTTTTTGTTATTGTTCCTAAATTTTGTTTTATCATACATTTACACAGGCTCATTAGTTTTTCCTCTGTCATTCTTGCCGTCAGTCTGTCTTGTGGGCATCAAATTTTCTTAGCCCTCTTTCCTCGCTATATGCTCTGGTGCTAAGTATAAATGTCATTTTTGTTTCTATTTTCTTTAAAACTTCAAATTGCTCACATGCTCAGTTCATAGTATTCTCAGCATCCTTCTGTAGAACCACATTTAGGTTTCAAAAAAGCTCTTCTTCATCTGTGAGAAAACTGTTGAAACTGTTAGGTAACCTTGAAATACTTGGAAGTATATTAGAATAATCCAGAAATTTACCTGAAATTTAACAGAAGACAGAGAGTGTGGCACTGAGATACGAAGGTGAACTGGCATCGGCCAAGAGTTCATTCCAAAAGCTGAGTAGAGTATTGAAAGACAGAAAAAACTCTCCGGAAAAAAAGAAGGGAGTACTGGAATGCCATGTGATGTGTTCTTCAATATGGCAGTGAATGTTGGACAATTCCCTCAAAGGTGGAGAGAATTGAAGCAACCGAAATGGGGTTCTACAGAAAGATGCTGAGGATACAATTGTCAGGACATGTGAGCAGTGATGAGGTTTTCAAGAGAATGGAAGCAAAAAAGAAACTAATATTTAACACCTGGAAAAGATAGCTGAAGTTCCTGGGACATGTAATGAGGAAGAAGGGCTTGGAGAATCTGATACTCACAGGTCAAATAGAGGATAGAAACGAAAAGGAAACTGATACTTAATGTCAGGAAAAGACAGCTGAAGTAACTGGGACATGTAATGAGTAAGGAAGGCTTGGAGAATGTGATACTCGCAGGTCAGATAGAGGAAAAGAAAGATGTAACATACTTGATAGACTTGAACAAACGGATGACAGAGCAGGGTTTGGTGGGGTAACATGAAAAAGTGGGCTAAGAGTTACTAGGAAATAGAAGATGTAAAAGGCCTCGACTGCCTACATCCTGACGAGACACGGTACATTGAACAAAAAAATACTGCCAGTAAACCGCCCGCATACAAATAGAAAATGAATTCTTAACAAAAGAAGATCTGATATTTTCCTTTTATTGGAGGAAGGGGCCATTCTGTTTGTTATTAAATTCAAAATTCGAAACTTGCCCTTTACTTTTAAACAGGAACTACTCGTGACAGATCCTAATTCAGTTCTAATGTCATTAAGAAAAAAAGAAAATCTGGTAGAAAAATGCCTAGTAGACAAAGTCATTTCATTGTTTTAAATTTATTTATCCGTCTCCATAAAATAAGTCTTACGGTCGTATCACATTGAATACACTAGTTCTCGCTCGATTACCGGAGTTAAGCAACGTTGAGCCTGGTCAGTACTTAGATGGGTGACCACTTGGGAATACCAGGTGCTGTAAGTGTTTAGTGACAGATGTGCGTGCTTATGACCATATCACATTGAAAATACCAGTTCTCGCTCGATCACCGAAGTTAACCAACGTTGAGCCTGGTCAGTACTTAGATGGGTGACCGCTTGGGAATACCAGGTGCTGTAAGCGTTTAGTGACAGATGTGCATGCATATGGCCATATCATGTTGAATATACTGGCTCTCACTCAATCACCGAAGTTAAGCAACGTTGAGCCTGGTCAGTACTTAGATGGGTGACCGCTTGGGAATACCAGGTGCTTTAAGCATTTAGTGACGGATGTGTATTGTGTTGCAGTGGATATCGGCTCAAAAAGAGAAATCGGTGAGCCGAGTTTGAATTCCAGTTGAATACCCTGCATTCACTTAAGCACTGGTACCCTTGGAAAAGGTATTAATCCGTCCCTTCTCCTCCAGTTATGGGTTAAATAACAGTGTAGGACTTGGAGACCCTGCCCTTAAAAACAAATCTAAATGAATCTTGATATTCGAAAAGAAAAAATTATTACTAGACACAAAACTTATATAAAAACAACAATAAATTGTTGAAAGAAAAAGGTATTACCAGCAATAAATAAATAAAATTTAGTTGGCAATAAATGACTCGCCGAGGTTGATATGCCATGAAACAAAAGAACCAATAAAACATAAATTTTCATTTCTAACTTATTCAAAGTTTTCTTTTTTAATATAGATAAAAAAAATACCATAAAAAGAAACTTTAAAAATCGTCAACTGCTTAGTTTTCATCAAACCTTTTATTTTATTGAAAATATTCAAATTTTTTTAAATTGTTGCCTTTCATTTTAGGTTGATTGTTATAATAAAGAATTGACAAACAAGAAAGCAATTTTCTTGCAAATGTTTTTTTCAAAAATTTGATAATTTTATGTTGACTGTAGGGGAGAATAAGATAAATAAATTTTGATGCGTCAAAAGGCTATCAGGCAAATGGAAAGGTTCTGTGTAATGTTTTTTGTTCTATAAAAAGTTTCATCAAACCAACTGCTATTGTTGTAAAAGTAATAAGAAGTAAGTAGTAAATAATGTTGCAGAGTTTATTTCTGTTAAATATAAGAGACAACGAGTGTCTGTCATGTTTAAACATGAACTGTTTTAACCGTCATATTTTAGCTTTAATTTCAGTTGAAAATAAAAACAAAAATTCTCCAACATTTGGATAATTTTTTATTATTAAGTTGGTTCTAAGCTTTCGGCTCACATGAGCCATCTTCAGAGAGGTTATTAAGACGGTAACACAATAACATCCACCATCACCGACGATTTGAAGATGGCTCATGTTTCATTTTCAGTACAGATGCATTTACAAACAACTTTGTTATTTCATAGAAAACATAAGAAAACTGTACATTTAAGGTAAACGAAGGCTTTTATTTTTATTATTATTATTATTTCTATTTTGGCAGGCGTAAACGACAGAAATCCCTTCCCATTTTTAAAAAAAAAATTATATTAATATTTTTTTCAACGAATTATTATTGATATCCCATTTATTTCGTTAGTTTAGTAAATAAATTTCTTTTTTTTCCATTTAACCAAACTGAGTCACAGCAACGTGTGGCAGGGTACAGCTCGTGGTAAAATAAAAATTGAAGCTGATGTGAAGGTAACAATTTAGAAAGAGTATGAAGAAAATAAAGGTGGCAGTTAATGATAGAGAAAAAGAAATGAAAAAGAAGAGGAAAGAAAGATAGGGAATAAAGAGATTAGAAGAGTGGGAAAGAAAAATACAAGAGAGAGAGAGAGAAAGAGAAAGGGAAAAGTGGAAAGAGAGAGATGGAAAAAAAGCAAGAAAGAGAAAAGAGTAAGAAGGAGAGAGAAAGAGGGAAGAAGAGAGATAATAGGAAAGTGAGAGGGGAATAGTTAGAGGGGAAATACAGAGAGAGAGGGAAAGGAAAGGGAAAGACATAAGGAAAAGGAAAAAGTGAGAAAGAGAGTAAGAAGAAAAGAGAAAGACAGAGGGATTAGAGGGTGTGGCAGAGAGAAAGGGAAAGGAAGATATGAATGAAAGAGGAAAATAGAGAGAGATGGAAAAGGAAAAAGGAAAGAGAGAGATAGAAAGAAAGAAAGTGAGAAAGAGGAAAGAGTGAGAAGAAAAGGAATTAAGAGAGAAAGAAAGAGGGAGGGAAAGGGGAAATAGGAAAGTGAGAGAGGAATAGAGAGAGGGGGGAAATAGAGAAAGAGGGAATGGAAAAGAGTAAAGAGGGAGAGGGAAAGAGAGAGGTGAATAGGGAGAGGGGGAAAGGAAAAGAGTAAATAGAGAGAGGGAAAGGGAAAGGGAAAAGCAAGAAGGAGGAAAGGGAGAGAAAAAAGAGGAGAAATAGTAAAAGAGGGAATGGAAAAGAGTAAAGAGAGAGAGGGAAAGAGAGAGGTGAATAGGGAGAGGGGGAAAAGGAAAAGAGTAAATAGAGAAAGGGAAAGGGAAAAGCAAGAAGGAGGAAAGGGAGAGAAAAAAGAGGAGAAATAGTGAAAGAGGGAATGGAAAAGAGTAAAGAGGGAGAGGGAAAGAGAGAGGTGAATAGGGAGAGGGGGAAAGGAAAAGAGTAAATAGAGAGAGGGAAAGGGAAAGGGAAAAGAAAACAAGAAGGAGGAAAGGGAGAGAAAAAAGAGGAGAAATAGTGAAAGAGGGAATGGAAAAGAGTAAAGAGGGAGAGGGAAAGAGAGAAGTGAATAGGGAGAGGGGGAAAGGAAAAGAGTAAATAGAGAAAGGGAAAGGGAAAAGCAAGGAGGAGGAAAGGGAGAGAGAAAAAAGAGAGGGAAGAAAAGAGAGAGAGAAAAGAAAGAGGGAAGAAAAGAGAGAGGGGGAAGAGAGAAGGGAGAAAGGAAAAGAGAGACAGAGAGATAAATAGAAAAACCTCGTATACAAGAAAGAAAGATGACGAGGGTAATGAAAAGCAGAGAATATTTAAAAAAATAAAAGGCGCAAAGAAAAATAATTGAAAGAACAAATAATTCTTGTTTAATTCCTCATAAAAATGATTTTCTTATTTAAACTAAAATACTATTTTGCGAACAAAACAAGGGAAAAAACAAAAATGAAAATAAAATTTCGTACTTAGCAGTTTTGATGTCAGCTTAAAAATAAAAATAGTCCTGCAAATGAATCGACTGAAAATCGCACACGTACAAACAAACGTACTTACATGTGCAGAGGGAACTGCTATTTAACTACTCGGTAGACAGAATCGAAATAAATAATATATGTGTGCGTGTGTGAATGTGTACGAGTGTGTATACAAACACATTTTCACTCATCTGAAAATCATCTTCTATCTTTCCGTTAAAAGTTGCTCAAAGCCAAACAAAATAGAATGGCAAATCTGGCAGTTTAACATCCACCTCCCCCCCACCATACACCCAAAAAAAGTCTCATCTATTTTTCCCATTTATTCCATCCATTGTTATTATTTTCATTTTCTTTTTTCATGATTTTATAGAAACTCTCTAGTGTCTTTTGTTGCTGTATGTCAGTTATTTTCAGATAGAAAATACGATTACTATTTTTTTTTTTCATTTCCTTTCATTTCCTCAATTTTGAAGCCATGAATTTCTGAATTTCGTCTTGGAAATCAAAATTACTGACATGACTGCTCACAGCCACTAAGGTGCCATACTTGTGTTTATTCAGAATAGAATTGAACATGACATTAAAAAGTTAGTTCTACATACTTATCTTGTCAAAGTTTCCGATGAATTCTGACACGGATTTTTAAAGAATTTCCAATTTCATGATTTTTCTTTTTTGCTTTAAATGAATGTAACTGATGTCTATATAATCATTGTTTTAGAATAAATGTTTTATTTGAAAATATTAAGACTGGAAATGCATTCGAAAATATTAAATTCACCAACAAAATTGAATTCAAAATTTATAAATGGTAAATTTTTAATATTTTTCAAAAAAGGTAATGATTGACTGACAAAAAAACAAGAAATGAGCAAACTGTGACAAGTGTGAAGGATTCAATTTTCACAAAGCCTCATATAAACTGCAACAAATTTATCTAAAAGTGAAATCAAAGAATGGATAAGGGTTTTGCAAAATATGCCTTTTTAAAACAAAATTTTCATAATAAAGTTTTTGAGTATTTCAAATATGCACACGCACATACATATCTTTAGTCAGTATAACTTTATCTATCTAAACTTATTTATAAATGGAACTTTGTCTGTGTGTGTATCCATTACCTATAGACTCCAAAAGGGCTGAACCGATTTTCTTGAAAAATTTACACAGTTGTACTATAAGCGTCTGCGATTGTTCTTAGCTAGGTTTTGTATTGAGGTACACCCGATAAATATCAAAAGTCGATAATCGAAAAAATTGGGAGTGGTCCGATTTTAATCAAATTTGATACACTCATAGACAAAGACATAAGAAACGATATTCAGAAGTTTCAAGGTAGCAGTTCTTACAATAGTGCAGAAAATTGGTAACATATATATATATATATATATATATAAAAGGCAAGATGTTTGTGTGTGTGTGTCTGTTTATCTGCCTGTATGTCTGTATTTTTTCAGCCCTTTTATTTTAGTTTTTGCTTTGGGTTTGGCTCTAAGTAGGTATAATTGTAGTTCTTAGTCTCAGCCATGATACCATTTACTCAGAGGACTTATTTAGCCTTCAAAATTCAGTTTACGATGAAAAAACTTATTTGATATCGATAGCAGGAAATCAAAATTTAACTTACATCCATTCATTTTTCTTTCAGTCTGTGGTTTCGCTTTAACTTGAAACAACTATTGCTTTTTAGTCTTTCATGGCAATGTCCAAAGAGTCTGAGCTCCAGGACCATGGAATAGTTTTAAAACTTTCATTAAACCCGAGCAACACCGGGCTATAGTGCTAGTTCAAACATATTTCATTGAATAATATAGCCATGTTGTGTCTACTTATTTTTATACTGGTCTTTTCCAGTTTTCGTTTTTTGATGTTAAAATGAAATTTATCATAGTTTTTTTCTTACCCAAGTACTTTCAGTCTTTTTTTAAAATCATCTTCAGCGGTAAATTACAAAGACAAACGTTATTATAAATTCAATAAAATCTGCATCTCATTGTTGTAATGATTTTTAAAAACATGCAAATGCAATCTGTTACAGACATATGCACATATGTGTGCATATGTATATATATATATATATATGTATATATAATATTGAATATATATATATATATATGTATATATAATATTGAATATATATATATATATATGTATATATAATATTGAATATATATATATATATGTATATATAATATTGAATATATATATATATATATGTATATATAATATTGAATATATATATATATATATATAATATTGAATATATATATATATATATGTATATATAATATTAATATATATATATATATATAATAATATTGAATATATATATATATATGTATATATAATATTGAATATATATATATATATATGTATATATAATATTGAATATATATATATATATATGTATATATAATAATTAATATATATATATATATGTATATATAATATTGAATATATATATATATATATGTATATATAATATTGAATATATATATATATATATATATATATATTGAATATATATATATATATATATATATATACTAGCAGTATAACCCAGCGTTGCTCGGGTGTACTGAAAGCTTTAAAACTAATCCATAGTCTTGGAGCTCAGACTCAGCCTAAAGCATATTTGTGTAAAGCTTGGTGAGAATCGGATAAAAATTGTGGATTTGTATAAAGGACATAGGACAGCTAAACAGACACACACAAAAACATCTTGCCTTTTATATATATATATATATATATATATATTATTGATTTTCTGCACTACTGTCAGAACTGCGGCCTTGAAACTTCTGAATATTGTTTCTTATGTCATTGTCTATGAGTGTATCAAATTCGATTAAAATCGGACAATTCCTTCTATAACCCAAATTTTTCAATGATCGATTTTCAATATTTATCAGAGGTACCTCGACACATGATGTGCATTGTGGAGCATTGGATATTGGCTCGGAATGAGAAATCGGCAGGCCGAGTTCGAATTCCAGCCGAATTCATTGCATTCACTTATGTGCAAATACCCTTGGCAAAAGTATTAATCCATCTATTCCTTCCAGTTATGGGTTAAATAACAAGACAGATTGGGTTCTATAGCCTTGGTCAGCAACCAGTCTACCGCAGAAAGCAATGGCAACCTACTGCGGGATAATCTTCTGCCCAGTCAGTCATGTCTCTTTCGAGACATGATCGCCCAAGCGTGTATCACGTATGGCACTTAACTGACTGACTGACCTCGCCACAAAACCTAGCTAAGAACACTCGCAGATGCTGATAGTAGAACTGTGTAAATTTTCAAAAAAATTGGTTCAGCCATTTCGGAGGCTATAGGTAATGGACACACACACACACAGACACACACACACAGAGACAAAGTTCCATTTATAAATAAGTTTAGATATATACATTGAATGTTAAAAATGTTCTAACATTGAGTCCTCATCAGATTTAATCACCTGTAGAATTAACCTTACCAACTACCAAGGATACTACTTTACACTATACACACACACACACACACACACACATATATATATATATATATATATATAGAGAGAGAGAGAGAGAGACAGAGACAGAGAGATAGATAGATAGATATGAAGAGATAAAGATAGATAGATAGATAGATCGATAGGATGAGTTAGATAGATAGATAGATAGATCGAAAGAGAGATGAGATAGATAGATAGATAGATAGATAGATAGATAGATAGATAGATAGATAGATAGAAAAGATAGATTAGATAGATAGATAGATAGATAGATAGATAGATAGATAAGAATGGACTGAGATAGATAGATAGATAGATAGATAGATAGATAGATAGATAGATAAGAATGGACTGAGATAGATAGATAGATAGATAGATAGATAGATAGATAAGAATGGACTAGAGATAGATAGATAGATAGATAGATAGATAGATAGATAGATAGATAGATAAGAATGGACTGAGATAGATAGATAGATAGATAGATAGATAGATAGATAGATAGATAGATAAGAATGGACTGAGATAGATAGATAGATAGATAGATAGATAGATAGATAGATAGATAGATAGATAGATAGATAGATCGAAAAGAGTAGGATGAGATAGATAGATAGATAGATAGATAGATAGATAGATAGATAGATAGATAGATAGAAAAGAGGTAGGATTAGATAGATAGATAGATAGATAGATAGATAGATAGAATGGACTGAGATAGATAGATAGATAGATAGATAGATAGATAGATAGATGGGTGAATGGACTGAGATAGATAGATAGATAGATAGATAGATAGATAGATAGATAGATAGATAGATTGAAAAGAGTAGGATGATAGATAGATAGATAGATAGATAGATAGATAGATAGATAGATAGAAAAGAGTAGGATTAGATAGATAGATAGATAGATAGATAGATAGATAGATAGATAGATAGAATGGACTGAGATAGATAGATAGATAGATAGATAGATAGATAGATAGATAGATAAGAATGGACTGAGATAGATAGATAGATAGATAGATAGATAGATAGATAGATAGATAGATAAGAATGGACTGAGATAGATAGATAGATAGATAGATAGATAGATAAGAATGGACTGAGACAGATAGATAGATAGATAGATAGATAAGAATGGACTTAGATAGATAGATAGATAGATAGATAGATAGATAGATAAGAATGGACTGAGATAGATAGATAGATAGATAGATAGATAGATAGATAGAGAGATAGATAGATAGATAGATAGATAGATAGATAAGAATGGACTGAGATAGATAAGAATGGACTGAGATAGATAGATAGATAGATAGATAGATAGATAGATAGATAGATAGATAAGAATGGACTGAGATAGATAGATAGATAGATAGATAGATAGATAGATAGATAGATAAGAATGGACTGAGATAGATAGATAGATAGAGAGATAGATAGATAGATAAGAATGGACTGAGATAGATAGATAGATAGATAGATAGATAGATAGATAGATAGATAGATAGATAAGAATGGACTGAGATAGATAGATAGATAGATAGATAGATAGATAGATAGATAAGAATGGACTGAGATAGATAGATAGATAGATAGATAGATAGATAGATAGATAGATAGATAGATAAGAATGGACTGAGATAGATAGATAGATAGATAGATAGATAGATAGATAGATAGATAGATAGATAAGAATGAATTGAGATAGATAGATAAGAATGGACTGAGATAGATAGATAGATAGATAGATAGATAGATAGATAGATAGATAGATAATAAATAGACTGAGATAGATAGATAGATAGATAGATAGATAGATAGATAGATAGATAGATAAGAATGGATTGAGATAGATAGATAGATAGATAGATAGATAGAGATAGATAGAGAGATAGATAGATAGATAGGATAGATAGATAGATAGATAGATAGATAAGAATGAACTGAGATAGATAGATAGATAGATAGATAGATAAGAATGGACTGAGATAGATAGATAGATAGATAGATAGATAGATAGATAGATAGATAGATAGATAGATAAGAATGACTGAGATAGATAGATAGATAGATAGATAGATAGATAGATAGATAGATAGATAGATAGATAATAAACAGACTGAGATAGATAGATAGATAATAAATAGACTGAGATAGATAGATAGATAGATAGATAGATAGATAGATAGATAGATAAGAATGGACTGAGATAGATAGATAGGTAGATAGATAGATAGATAGATAGATAGATAGATAGATAAGAATGGACTGAGATAGATAGATAGGTAGATAGATAGATAGATAGATAGATAGATAGATAGATAGATAGATAAGAATGGACTGAGATAGATAGATAGATAGATAGATAGATAGATAGATAGATAGATAGATAGATAGATAGATCGAAAAGAGTAGGATGAGATAGATAGATAGATAGATAGATAGATAGATAGATAGATAGATAGATAGATAGATAGAAAAGAGTAGGATTAGATAGATAGATAGATAGATAGATAGATAGATAGATAGATAGATAGATAGATTAGATGAGAGTAGGATAGATAGATAGATAGATAGATAGATAGATAGATAGATAGATAGATAGATAGAAAAGAGTAGGATTAGATAGATAGATAGATAGATAGATAGATAGATAGATAGATAGATAGATAGATAGATAGAGAGTAGGATTAGATAGATAGATAGATAGATAGATAGATAGATAAGAATGGACTGAGATAGATAGATAGATAGATAGATAGATAGATAGATAGATAGATAGATAGATAAGAATGGACTGAGATAGAGAGATAGATAGATAGATAGATAGATAGATAGATAGATAGATAGATAGATAGATAGATGATGAATGGACTAGATAGATAGATAGATAGATAGATAGATAGATAGATAGATAGATGAACTGAGACAGATAGATAGATAGATAGATAGATAGATAGATAGATAGATAGATAGATAGATAGATAAGAATGGACTTAGATAGATAGATAGATAGATAGATAGATAGATAGATAGATAGATAAGAATGGACTGAGATAGATAGATAGATAGATAGATAGATAGATAGATAGATAGATAGATAAGAATGGACTGAGATAGATATGAATGGACTGAGATAGATACATAGATAGATAGATAGAGATAGATAGATAGATAGATAGATAGATAAGAATGGACTGAGATAGATAGATAGATAGATAGATAGATAGATAGATAGATAGATAAGATGGACTGAGATAGATAGATAGATAGATAGATAGATAGATAGATAGATAGATAGATAGATAGATAAGAATGGACTGAGATAGATAGATAGATAGATAGATAGATAGATAGATAAGAATGGACTGAGATAGATAGATAGATAGATAGATAGATAGATAGATAATAAACAGACTGAGATAGATAGATAGATAGATAGATAGATAGATAGATAGATAGATAGATAGATAGATAGATAAGAATGAACTGAGATAGATAGATAGATAGATAGATAAGAATGGACTGAGATAGATAGATAGATAGATAGATAGATAGATAGATAGATAGATAGATAGATAGATAGATAGATGAACTGAGATAGATAGATAGATAGATAGATAGATAGATAGATAGATAGATAGATAGATAGATAGATAATAAACAGACTGAGATAGATAGATAGATAATAAACAGACTGAGATAGATAGATAGATAGATAGATAGATAGATAGATAGATAGATAGATAGATAGATAGATAAGAATGGACTGAGATAGATAGATAGATAGATAGATAGATAGATAGATAGATAGATAGATAGATAAATAAACAGACTGAGATAGATAGATAGATAGATAGATAGATAGATAGATAGATAGATAGATAAGAATGGACTGAGATAGATAGATAGATAGAAGATTAAAGCAAAGAAGTTTGTCACTGAGCAAGTTCATGCTGACTCCAAAGTTTTGCAAGGACACCGTTATGATGTTGAAACTCATTATCACTAAACTTTTTTCAATCCTCTGTTACTTCCAGATTTTTCCAATTTGGTTCTTTTATATAAATATATATAGATATTTTTTTCTTATTTTAAAATAAATAAAATAAATTTTATTTTATTTTCACATATTTTAAAAATGAGTTGTCACAATCTTAATTTAATTTACTTTATTTCATTATTTTAATTATTCTAAATTATCATAGTTTTTTCCTCTTATCAGCAATATAATTAGATTTATATATACAGGATCTTTTTATGATTTTACCATCAAATTGCTTCATATTGGATTTATATATATATATATATATATAGTCAACTGCAGACAGCCCTGCTTTGTTGTATCACAGCTCATTAGTACAGTTGGACAACCGATTGCTTCCAGCCAGGATTGAAACCCAATCAATTTGACATCAGTCAGAGTATCTTAGTATTTTAGTGTGTTATATACACAATGTATGCAAGCACCAGTAGCCAAGAGTGTTTGATCCATTCCTAGAGAATGATGCATAAGTAGCAGTGTATATATATATATATATATATATATATATATACACACTGCTACTTATGTATATATATATAAATTAGTATCACACATTGAGTGCTGGTGTTAGTAAAATGGCTTGGTGTAAAATAAGAGATCTTGTGGTAGACTGGTTGCCAATCAAGCATATAAGACTCAGTCTGTCCAGCTATTCAATCAATAACCGAGAAGAGAAGAAGGTTCATACTTTTCTGAAGGGTATTTTTGCATAAGTTAATGTAATAAAACTGACTGGAATTTGAAGTCTGCTCTCTAATTTCTCATTCCGAGCCGAAATCCATAACAACACAATGGCCACTACCAGAGAGTTAACATTGCAGGGAAGTTCATTGTGATGAACGAAAACTCAAGACTTCATTTCTTTGGTTCGTCTGAAGATATTTTGAGTGTGCTCCAGTTTTTTACTTTTTCTTCTATATGTGGCTCACGGCCATATCACATTGATTACACTGGTTCTCGCTCGATCACCGAAGTTAAGCAACATTGAGCATGGTCACTACTTAGATGGGTGACCGCTTGGGAATACCAGATGCTGTAAGCATTGAGTGATGGATGTGCATTCTTACGGCCATATCACGTTGAATACACCAGTTCTCGCTCGGTCACCGCAGTTAAGCAATGTTGAGCCTGGTCAGTACTTAGATGGGTGACCGCTTGGGAATACCAGATGCTGTAAGCATTGAGTGATGGATGTGCGTGCTTACAGCCATATCACATTGAATACACCGGTTCTCGCTCGATCACCGAAGTTAATCAACGTTGAGCCTGGTCAGTACTTAGATGGGTGACCGCTTGGGAATACCAGGTGCTGCAAGCGTTTAGTGATGGATATGCATGCTTACGGCCATATCACGTTGAATACACCGGTTCTCGCTCGATCACCACAGTTAAGCAATGTTGAGCCTGGTCAGTACTTAGATGGGTGACCGCTTGGGAATACCAGGTGCTGTAAGCATTTAGTGATGAATATGCATGCATATGGCCATATCACATTGAATACACCGGTTCTCGCTCAATCACTGAAGTTAAGCAATGTTGAGCCTGGTCAGTACTTAGATGGGTGACCGCTTGGGAATACCAGGTGCTGTAAGCGTTTAGTGATGGATGTGCGTGCTTACGGCCATATCAAGTTGAATACACCGGTTCTCGCTCGATCACTGCAGTTAAGCAATGTTGAGCCTGGTCAGTACTTAGATGGGTGACTGCTTGGGAATACCAGGTGCTGTAAGCGTATAGTGACGGATATGCGTTGTGGTGCAGAGGATGTCAGCTCGGAAAGAGAAATTAGTGAGCCAAGTTTGAATTCCAGTTGAGTACCCTGCATTCACTTAAGCACTGCTGCCCTTGGGAAAGGTATTAATCTATTCCTTCTCCTCTAGTTATGGGTTAAATTACAAGGGTAGGACTTGGGAACCCTGCCCTTAAAAACAAATCCCAATAGATCATGATACTCGAAAAGAAAATGTATTACTAGACACAAAATGTATATAAAACAACAACATATATTGCTGAAAGAAAAAGATATTACCAGCAATAAATAAATAAAATTTAGTTGGCAATAAATGACCCGCCGAGGTTGATTTGCCATAAAGACAAAACAACCAAATCTTCTATATGCCATGATATTTCAGAACATGAAGAGACATGGCAATCATGGCTCTTAACACCCTTATGGCCTTCTACATCTCCCTATCCCTAGCAGCTCAAAACACCCTTTCTCTTGCTCTTCTTCTTCTATGTGCCATGGCCCTTCAGGGGGTAGGCAATCATCTCCCTCCACATCTCCCTATCTCTTGCAGCTCTAAACCCCTTTCCTCATGGTATTTCTCCTATTAATTACTCTGCTGTTAAAGCCCATAAATTATGTTGCACATTGCTTTCCCCTTTTTCTCTTTACCTCTGTCTGCCCTGTAAGTATCAAAGTCTCCAAGCCTTTCTTCCTCATTGCATGTCCAAAAAACTTCAGCTGTCTCTTCTGGATGTTTAATATAAGTTTCCTTATATATAAAGAGGAATCAAGAAGACAGTAAATAACGATTGACATTGCATTTAAATTTTTGAAGACCAAAATTGACTGGAAAGCAAGAAGCCGGAAGAGAGTTCCACACACCAAAGAAGAAACTGTTGGCATAGAACTTATAATAATATGAGAAGAAGAAAACATAATTAAGGAGAGAGAACAATAAAAGGACAGGAATCAAGAAGACAGTAAATAACGATTGTCATCGCATTTAAATTTTTCAAGATAAAAGATGCGTGGAAAGCAACTAACCGAAAGAGAGATCCACAACGGAGAGAAGAAATTGTTTGCATAGTTCTTATAATAACATGTGAAGAAGAAAATAAAATAAAGGAGAGAGAATAATAAAAGAAGAGGAAACAAGAAGACAGTAAATAACAACTGACATTGCATTTAACTTTTTGAAGATCAAAGTTGAGTGAAAAGCAAGAAGCCGAAAGAGAGTTCCACAAGCAAGAGAAGAAACTGTTAACATAGGACTTATAATAATATGAGAAGAGGAAAAACGTAATTAAGGAGAGAGAACAATAAAAGAAGAGGAATCAAGAAGACAGTAAATAACGATTGACATTGCATTTAAATATTTGAAGATCAAAGTTGAGTGGAAAGCAAGAAGCCGGAAGAGAGTTCCACAAGCGAGAGAAGAAACTGTTAGCATAGGACTTATAATAATATGAGAAGAGGAAAAACGTAATTAAGTAGAGAGAACAATAAAAAAAGAGGAATCAAGAAGACAGTAAATAATGATTGACATTGCATTTAAATTTTTGAAGATCAAAGTTGAGTGAAAAGCAAGAAGCCGAAAGAGAGTTCCACAAGCAAGAGAAGAAACTGTTAACATAGGACTTATAATAATATGAGAAGAAGAAAACAGAATTAACGAGAGAGAACAATAAAAGAAGAGGAATCAAGAAGACAGTAAATAATGATGACGTTTAAATTTTTGAAGACCAAATTTGACTTGAAAGCAAGGAGCCAGAAGAGAATTCCACAAGTGAGAGAAGAAACTGTTAGCATAGGACTTATAATAATATGAGAAGAAGAAAACATATTTAAGGAGAGAGAACAATAAAAGAACGGAAATCAAGAAGACAGTAAATAACAATTGACATTGCATTTAAATTTTTGAAGATCAAAATTGACTGGAAAGCAAGAAGCCGGAAGAGAATTCCACAAGCCAAAGAAGAAACTGTTAGCATAGGACTTATAATAATATGAGAAGAAGAAAACAGAATTAACGAGAGAGAACAATAAAAGAAGAGGAATCAAGAAGACAGTAAATAATGATGACGTTTAAATTTTTGAAGACCAAATTTGACTTGAAAGCAAGGAGCCAGAAGAGAATTCCACAAGTGAGAGAAGAAACTGTTAGCATAGGACTTATAATAATATGAGAAGAAGAAAACATAATTAAGGAGAGAGAACAATAAAAGAACGGAAATCAAGAAGACAGTAAATAACAATTGACACTGAATATAAATTTCAGATGATCAAAATAGGTTTCAAAGCAGAAAGTCAAAAGTGATTTCCAAGAATAGAGAAGTGTGAGATATGGAACTGTTAGATTAACTCATTGTGGCTTCTTTTCTATTATGCCACTTTCAACTGTATAAATAAAATCTAAAAGCAAGGCAATAATGCCACTAAGACACAAGGTCTGGAAAAAAAGCAAACCATTATTAAAGAGCAAGGATGATAAAAGAGGAATCAAGATCATGAAAAATGGTAAGCGTTGAATTTGACAGACAGAAATAAAAGAATTGTAAGAGAATTGAATGCTTTTTGTAATTTGCAAGTTCTAAATAAAGTGTACGTTTGCTGATATCACTTATTGAATTTCATTAGCAATTTTATCTGTGGTGATATCACAAGATATTATGGAAGCCCAAAATAGACAAAAATCAATAGCATCAAGCAGAACAAAAGCCAAATTGAATTAAGAAGTTTGCTGAAGTACGAAAGAAAAGAATTAGGAAATGACTTTTCTAATCTCAGTAAATCCAATTCCACATATATTACTGTGCAAAAGTATTAGGACAAGAAATATTTTATCTTTTATGAGGTATCAAAATAAAGTTTAAAGTCACCCCTGTCCTCACATGTTTATTTTCTGTCAATATGCCTCATAAAAGATAAAATAGTTCTTGTCCTAATACTTTTGCACAGTACCGTAGTTTTGTGCATGTATTAGAGACATAAAAGTCTCCCTGAGAAACAATCATGTTTGTCATTCCTTTTCCTTTCGGTCATTTCGTTCCATCCATGAACTATTGGCATTAATATATCCTGGAAATAATAATGCCTAGGAGATAAATGCCAAGGCTGACAAAGTAAACATGGCTGCTGTGTTTCAAAATGTCCTTGAATCTTTGACTGAATCGAACAGGAAATGGATCATAAATTTTAATACCTCCAAAACTAAGCTGCTCTCTTTTAACGACTATAGAGAAATAGTTTTGTCTACCATCAAAATGGATAAAGGTAGTTTGACTTCTAGAGAGCAATGCAGTGCGCCTCCTCAACCTCAATCTCTCAGATGATCTCAAATAGAATGACTAAATTGAAACCATAGGTTCATCTCCTGCTAGAAATGTTGGTTCATTGTGTTGAACCAAGAAGTTTTTCTCGTTAGAATTCATTTTGCACATTTATAAATGTACCATTTGTTCATTCATGGTTGGTTGGTTGTTTTGTTTTATGGTATATCAACCATGGTGGCTCATTTATTGCCAACTAAATTTTATTTATTTATTGCTGGTCATACCTTTTTCTTTCAACAATTTATTGTTGTTTTTTTTTTATATAAGTTTTGTGTCTAGTAATACTTTGTTCTTTTCTAGTATCAAGATTCATTGGGTTTTGTTTCTAAGGGCAGGGTCCCCAAGTCCTACCCTGTTATTTAATCCATAAATGGAGGGAAGGAACAGATTAATACCTTTCCCAAGGGTACCAGTGCTTAAGTAAAAAGAAGAAGAATATATATATGCCAACTGTTTATAAGAAATTATAATGTAGATATAAAATGGGGGATCAATTCTATATTATAATCAATATGTAAACTGATCCCACCTTTTGTGGACATGCTAGTTTCTATACATTTATATTCTAGATTTATTGTCTTGAGCTAGTGGATGGCAGAGCAGTGTTTGGGTGGTGTAGCAGGAGAAAGTGTGACAAAAGCCACCAGAAATAGGGAGATGTGGAAGGCCATGATTGCCTACGGCCTGAAGGGACAGGGCACATAGAAGAAGAAGAAGAGAAACATATAATAATGCCCAGAAGATAAATGCCAAGGCTGACAAAGTAAACATGGCTGCTGTGTTTCAAAATGTCCTTGAATCTTTGACTGAATCGAACAGGAAATGGATCATAAATTTTAATACCTCCAAAACTAAGCTGCTCTCTTTTAACGACTATAGAAAAATAGTCTTGTCTACCATCAAAATGGGTAAAGGTAGTTTGTCTCCTGGAGAGCAGTGCAGTACACCTCCTCAGCCTCATTCTCTCAGATGATCTCAAATAGAATGACTACATTGAAACCATAGGTTCATCTCCTGCTAGAAATGTTGGTTCATTGTGTTGGACCAGGAAGTTTTTCTCGTTAGAATTCATTTTGCACATTTATAAATGTACCATTTATTCATTCATGGAATACTGTTGCCATATCTAGTATGATGCTCTTGTTATTCATCTTGAGGTTCTCAAAAAAAATCCAAAAGAGATCTGTGATATAACTGATCCCGACTTGATAGCCCACGTTCAGTCACTTTCTCACTAACATGATGTGGATTCCCTTTGTTGTTTCTATAAATATTAAGAGGAAGAAGGCTTCAGAATTTGAATTGGCCCCGACAAAGCACTGATCTCAATCCTATTGAACATTTATGGGATATTTTGGATAAATCTAATGTTATTTTGCAAGACACACTTTGGGAACAAATACAAGCTGCTTGGCAAGAGACAGTTAAACAAATAAGATGTAGCCGTAAATTTTACTCCAACAGCTTCTTTTCTCGTGCTTCCCGCCTGTGGAACTCCCTTCCACAAGTCTGCTTTCCTGACAGCTACAATCTCCAGGTGTTTAAATGTAGGGTCAATAGACACCTCCTATCACACTAACTCCCAATTATTCTCAGAACACTCTCATCTACCCAACCCTCATTCTCTGTATCCTTACCCGCCTATCACCCACCCTCTGACATTTCCTATATTTAATCATCCTTTCTCCACTCTATGTAGCCCCCTGCGTAGTAGTGGCAATGACATGGCTTGCTCGGGGTGAAACGCTTATAAAAAAAAAATAAATAAATAAAAAATACCATTAGATACATTGAAGAAGCTTGTGATGTCAATGCCTGACAGAATGAAGGCTGTGATCAAAGCAAAAGGCTATTATACTAAATATCAAATTTATTTTGTAACAAGTATTTTTTTCTTGTTAAAGCATTTGTTGAGTAAATCAAATAAAATTACTTTAATTAAATTGTTTATTTTCTGTCAATATGCCTATCAATATCTCACTGACATGATGTGGATTCCCTTTTGTTGTTTCTATAAATATTTTCATTGCGACTGTTCTTATGAGCACTTTTTCCTAGTACCTTGACAACGTGAAATTACTCGTGCATTACTTGGCATCTAGGTCCCACCCTTTTACCACTGAACTAGTTGAATGTAACTGTCTCTTCTACACTAACAGATTTTTTTCTCGCACTTTCAATTCATGGAACAGACCTCAAAATGCATGCTTCCCTGATAGCTACAACCTCCAAAAGTTTAAATGCAACATCAATTGCCTACTTGATTTATCTACTTGATTCCCATCCAGGTCTTATCATTTTTACAACAACCCCTGTTCTTTTTCATTCTCTCACTGTAACCCCCTGCACACCAGTGGCATTTCTGCCTTGCTCGGGGTGAAATGATTATAAAAAAATATACAAAAAAGAGAATAAATGTTTCTTCTGTAACTCTCTCGCATTGAACTGTAATGACATCATGTAAATTTGATCTTTCGTCATGATACGTAATTATTCCAAATAAGATAGAAACTGTTTTAACATATACAGTAATGTCTTGTATATACACAACTGAACTTCCCTTTGATGATAGACGACCTAGTTTATCTAAACTTATTTATAAATGGAACTTTGTCTCTGTGTGTGTGTCTGTGTGTGCGTGTGTCCGTTACCTATAGACTCCGAAACAGCTGAACTGATTTTCTTGATAATTTACACAGTGGTACTATAAGTGTCTGTGAGTGTTCTTAGCTAGGTTTTGTGTCAAGGTACCCCTGATAAATGTTGAAAATTGGAGTGGTCCAATTTTAATCAAATTCGATACACTCATAGACAAAGACATAAGAAACGATATTCAGAAGTTTCAAGGTTGCAGTTCTTACAATAGTGCAGAAAATCGATAATATATATCTATAAAAGGCAAGATGTTTGTGTGTGTGTCTGTTTACCTGCCTGTATGTCTGTATTTTTTCAGCCCTTTTATTTTAGATTTTGCTTCAGATTTGGCTCTAAGTAGGTATAATTATAGTTCTTAGTCTCAGCCATGATACCATTTACTCAGAGGACTTATTTAGCCTTCAAAATTCAGTTTATGACGAAAAAAACCTATTTGATATTGATACCAGGAAATCAAAATTTGACTTACATCCATTCATTTTTCTTTCAGTCTACTGTCTCGCTTTAACTTGAAACAACTATTGCTTTTTAGTCTTTCGTGCCAACGTCCAAAGAGTTTGAGCTCCAGGACCATGGATTAGTTTTAAAGCTTTCATTACACCCAAGCAACGCTGGGCTATACTGCTAGAAAATTATAAAAAGACATAAGAAATGATATTCTGAAGTTTTAAGGTTGCAGTTCTTACAATAGTGCAGAAAATCGATAATATATTTATATATATATAAAAGGCAAGATGTTTGTGTGTGTGTCTGTTTACCTGTCTGTATGTCCTTTATACAAATCCATAATTTTTATCCGATTCTCACCAAACTTCACACAAATATTCTTTAGGCTGAGTCTGAGCTCCAGGACCATGGATTAGTTGTAAAGCTTTCATTACACCCAAGCAATGCCGGACTATACTGCTAGTTATAGATTTTAGCAATAGAATCTTGACTCCAGTCACTACACAGGATCGAATTTTACAAACTAAATTTATCTTCATTTTATTTCATTAGTGATAAACAAATTAGAGTTTCTTGTTTAATATTATGCAGATAAAAACTGAATATTTTAAGATTGAGGCCAAAAAGGTTGTGTTTTGAAAGCAAACTGCCAATATCAATAGTTTTATTCAAAATTGGTGAATCTTTCTCGAAAGTTTAGAAAAAGATATGTACGATGAGATGTCAGTTTGAAGGATTGGAAAACGTTAGTTTTTATTTTCTTTAGAAATAACTGTCACTTTTGAAAGCCAAAGTTTGAAAGGTTATTAAACAGTCTCAAATAACATATTTCAATGAAAGTACTGCACAGAAGAAACACCTTCATTCCAATTGGTTAAATGTGGGGTAAAATAGAAACATAGAAATTAATCCATAGCATTTACTTCAGAATATTTTGCAGCCTTCTTTGCGATTTCCAATAGCAGAAACAACTAAAATGGATAGCACTTGTAAGTAGAAGGGAAAACAATGATATGATGAAAATGTTTGACTTAACCCTACCAAAAACAAAAGATTAGAAATGAAACACCTATCCATCAATTCTTGACAAGCCTATTTTTATAAAAAAAGCAAGGCAATAAAGCAACTAAGGCACTATATCTGAAAATAAAACCATTATTAAGGAGGAAAAACAATCTATCTGCGTCATTTTTAACTATTACTTCTTTTTCTTTCCTGTGCCTCTTCTATAAATACTTTCACTTCTGCTCCGATGAACTTAGATCACTGGTATGAATTTGCACGAGATGCTAGGTTAGCAACTAGGTCCCACCCTTTTACAGTGAAACTGATAAAATCACAATTTCTACTCCAACAGTTTCTTTTCCTGCACTTCCCAACTGTGGAATTCTCTTCCACATGCTTGCTTCCCCGACAACTACAATCTCCAGGAGTTTAAATATAAGGTCAATAAACACCTCCTAACAGACTAACTCACATCCATTCTCTCAAACACTCTTCTCATCTACCCAACCTTCAACTTCAGTATCCTTACCCATCTATCACCCTTCTTCTGACATTTCCTATATCTAGCCACTCTTTCTCATCACCTTCCCCTATGTAATCCCCTGCACAATAGTGGCAGTGGAATGCCTTGTTTTGGGAGAAATGATTAAAAAAAAATGAAATTCCCAATCAAGAGTGTTTTAGGTGTTGCCAAAGAAGGATTTGACTACACAATCAAAGAATTCAAATTCAACTTGCATAGGCAGTGCTAACATTTTGCTTGGTGAAAATAGTCAACTGCAGACTTCTAATGTTAAGAAAAAGTTTTTATAAAGTTGAACCAACAGTAATGATAAATGTTTGATCAATGAGTAATGTCAGGTTACAAGGGGTGTCAGGAAGTGGGTAAGTGGTTCCTGTATTGAAATGGTTATCTCATTATTATGTTTATTTTTATCTTAATCTGCGTTCTGATTTAAATTGACCTCTTGAAGTTATTCTTAGCATTGGGCTTTCTACTGATTTTTGTGCATTTCTGTGTTTACAAGCAATTTTTTCATATTTTTTCATATTTATTATAATATTTTTTTTTAATCATGGTGGCAGTTTGGGATTATTTCCCTATTTTGGTGAAACACTGAAGCTTCTTGTAGAGAAACGGTTATTTTCATGAGAATAACATTTTTTTTCTTCTGCTTACAGTAATCTGTCAGTTAAGTGCCATAGATAATACATACTTGGGCGATCATGTCTCAGAAGAAACATGACTGTCTGGGCAGAAGATTTTCCTGCAGTAGGTTGCCAATATTTTCTGCAGTAAACTGGTTGCCAATCAAGGCTATAGAACCCAATCTGTCTTGCTTTTTAATCCATAGCTGGAGGGGGAAGAAGATTCATACCTTACCTAAGGGTATTTGCACATAAATGAGTGCAATGAATTTCACTGGCATCCGAGATTAGTTCACTGTTTTCCCATTCTAAGCCAATATCCATTACATCACAATGCACATACTGCTTACAGTAATATATGTTAACAAAATGAACTGTAAACATCTTTTTTTTTTTTCTTTTATAATTGTGTCGCTCTAAGCAAGGCAATTTACTGCCACTGTTGAGCAGGGGGTTACATACGAGGAAAGTTATGAGAAAAAGTGACAGGTTATAGGGGGTGTCAGGAAGTGGGTAGGAGAAGGATGAGAATACTGATGAGAGTGCAGTAGACAAAGAAAGAAGTGTGAAAGAGAGGATAAAGAAAGAACGATAAAGAAAGAAAAAGAATCGTAGGATTTTTTTATAATCATATCACCCCAAGCAAGGCATTTTACTGCCACTGTTGAGCAGGGGGTTACATAGAAGGAAAGATATGAGAAATGTGACAGGTTACAAGGGGTGTCAGGAAGTGGGTAAGAGAAGGATGAGAATACTGATAAGAGTGGAGTGGACAGAGAAAGGAGCATGAGAGAGAGAGGATGCAGGTTAGTGAGATAGGAGATGACTGTTGACTTTACATTTGAATTCTTGGAGATTGTAGCTGTTGGGAAAACAAGTAAATGGAAGGGAATTCCACAGGCGGGAAGTGCAAGAAAAGAAGCTGATAGAGTAGAATTTGCATTTACATTTTATTGGTTTCACAGTAAAAGAGTGGGGCCTAGTTGCTAATCTTGTGGCTTGTGTAAATTCATACATCGGGGAACCAGTGAGCTAAGTTCATCAGAGCAGAATCCATGAAATTTATTTATAGAAGAGACACATTGTGCTGGTGAGAAAGTGACTAGGATATTAACTTTGAGAAATGATTTCATCGTGCCTACAAAAAGAAACAAAAAGAGAGTGGGATGACCACAGATTACCAAAGACATTGATCGGGGAAGGGGTTGAGGCACAACAATCCCAGATATCATATGAGAAGCAGAGGGTGCTACAAGCCCCCATGCATCAATATCGCATGGGGCACATCAAATCAAAGTGGGAAATTAAACTTTAGTTTAGACTTGAGCTGAATAACTGAAGACATAGATGTTATCTTTGACACAAACATCACCATCAAAGAATAAAAATATAAGTTTGTATTTTTATATACACTACCAACCATAATTATTAGGCCACCCCAGTTTTCAAAATAAATGATGCATTTCATACAATTTTTAGTATTTATTGCCAAATGAAAATAGAGTGGTTCTTTTGTTATTATTACTTTGCAAAATTTTACAAGGCAAAGAAGCAAAGATGAACTTGTCCGAATCAGCCTAAATTTTCTTCATTCTTTAACTGATGAAACTGCAATATAGGTAATTATTAAATATTTATAAATTCATTTGATGCACATGTTATTGTGCAGTATTAAAAAAAGAACCATTCTATTTTCATTTACAATTATTCTCTTGGCAATAAATACTAAAAATTTTATGAAATACATCATTTTTCTAAAACACTGGGATGGCCTAATAATTATGGCCGGTAGTGTGTTCCTGATTATTTGTCCAGATACAGCAGAAGTATATATCATTCAGGTGCATCTTGTAAGCCGAAAATATGGTGCAATATAAATCTTTACATTTTTTTTTCTTCAAGAATGTTATTCTCATGATAAGTTATTGATTTTTACTGAGCCAATATTTTGTGATTCACTGTAGACACTCAACTCTTTAACTCAAGCACTTGACAAGCCAGCGGATTCAATTCTTGAAGCATGAAATAAAATGACTCATGAATTAGTTTCATCATTAAAATTAATAACTGAATTGGACTGACTCCCAAACTCAGAATGAGGAAGAAAGCAGAATAGATCTGAATATTGACAAATCTCAATTAGTGAGGATTTCAAACCTCTTAATTCGCCTTTGAATAAGCATTACTGCTGGCATTCACTGCAAATACAGGCTGCGACAAAAATATTTCCTAATACATAAGTTACATACAGACAGCATTGCCACGGACTTTTTATCATTATGGGAGGTATGTGTGGGAGGTATTTCTGCCGCCTGGATTTCAGCTCGGAATGAGAAATTAAAGAGCTGAGAAAGGTATTAATCTAATTCTTCCTCCAGCTATGGGTTAAATAGCAGGACACATTGAGTTCTAAAGCCTTGTTTGGCAACCAGTCTACTGCAGGAAAAATTAGCTACTGGTATACCGCAAGAAAAATTATCAACATGTCTCTGCAACTGTCTACTGCCGGAAAATCTTTGCACCATATGCCATTAAAGACTGCTTGTAGAGCAAAAAATACGATGAAACTTCTAAAGAAGAAACCCGCTCAACACGTTAATACTGCCACGAGTAGAAATAAGTAAGTAATGCTAAATTTCAGTTGCTCGAATAGTTTCTTTTCTCACAATTTCTGCGTGTGGAATTTCCTTTTATTTACTTGTTTCCTTGATAGCCACAATGACCAAAAATTTACATGCAACATCAGTTGCTATCTTCTATCTTCTTGAATTCCATCTTTCTATTATCCTTTCTTTGACTCTCCATTTGTGGAACTCCATTCCTTTTACTTGCTTCCCTGATAGCTACAATCTCCAAAAGTTTAAATGTCAATTGCCATATTCTATCTCCTTGAATTTCATCTTTCTCTTATCCTTTCTTTGACTTTCCATTTGTGGAACTCCATTCCTTTTACTTGCTTCCCTGATAGCTACAATCTCCAAAAGTTTAAATGTCAATTGCCATCTTCTATATCCTTGAATTCCATCTTTCTCATACCCTTTCTTTGACTTTCCATTTTTGGAACTCCATTCCTTTTACTTGCTTCCCTGATGGCTACAATCTCCAAAAGTTTAAATGTTAATTGCCATCTTCTATCTCCTTGAATTTCATCTTTCTCTTATCCTTTCTTTGACTTTCCATTTGTGGAACTCCATTCCTTTTACTTGCTTCCCTGATAGCTACAATCTCCAAAAGTTTAAATGTCAATTGCCATCTTCTATCTCCTTGAATTCCGTCTTTCTCTTATCATTTCTTTGACTTTCCATTTGTGGAACTCCATTCCTTTTACTTGCTTCCCTGATGGCTACAATCTCCAAAGGTTTGAATGTCAATTGCCATCTTCTATCTCCTTGAATTCCATCTTTCTCTTATCCTTGCTTTGAATTTCCATTTGTGGAACTCCCTTTCATTTTCTTGTTTCCCTGATAGCTACAATCTCCAAAAATTTAAATGTAACATTAATTGCAGTCTTTTATCTTCCTGTTCATCTTTCATTCTTTCTTTAATTCCTCACTGTATCAAGATTTTTCTCTCACTGGAAACCCCTGTACAATAGTGACTGTCTTGCCTAGTTTGGGGGAAAACAATTAAAAAAAAATATTTCTTCCACTTTGATCAGACCCCAACTTTTCTCTGGTTTCTGTGAATTATTGCACTGTCAATGAGGCTGCGTAATTTGTATTGGGTCTTATGTTCACTCCAAACCTCAAGGGATCTTATGAATTAATATTGAGGTCTGGATTGAACATGAGAGCCAGTAGCCATTCAAAGCTGTTTTATAATGCCGGAAAAGTACTTGACACTTTTCGTCATGCTTTGTCTTTATAAGAGTCTGGTCAAGCCAAAAATGAAGCACTGCTTTCTTACCAAGACTGGAATTCTTCATGACCCATATTGAAGTTTTATTCCTCAATTCCATCTTTGACATATTCTGATGGAATTTCTCAACATGCTTTTTGCTTATGGCATCCAAATCCATTGGAGAAAAAACAATCATAATTAATACACAAGAAGTACATTTTAAGAGACGTCCGACATACCATTCTTTACATGTCATCTTGGCAACATGTTTATTAAACAAATATAATAATTTACGACTCAAGAAGTTCTGTACAGCTAATAAAAATGAATCCCATATCAAATGGTTGGTTGGTTGGTTAGTTGGTTGGTTGGTTAGTTGGTTGGTTGGTTGGTTGGTTGGTTGGTTGGTTGGTTGGTTGGCTGGTTCATTTAACCAGCATATCAACCTTCATTAGGTCATTTAATGCTGAAAATCGTTTTGATTTGTTTTATTTAGTTTATTTGTTTTATTGTTTTTGTTTGTTTATAATTTTTTTTCAAAAAAGTTTTGTTGGTAATGATTTTTTATTAAAAAAAGTTTTGTTGGTAATGTTTTTTTTATTCAGAAAAGTTTTGTTGGCAACATTTTTTATTCAAAAATTTTGTTGGTAACATTTTTTTATTCAAAAAGTTTTGTTGGCAACATTTTTTTATTCAAAAAGTTTTGTTGGCAACATTTTTTTATTCAAAAATTTTGTTGGTAACATTTTTTTTATTCAAAAATTTTTGTTGGTAACGTTTTTTATTCAAAAAGTTTTGTTGGCAACATTTTTTTATTCAGAAAAGTTTTGCTAACATTTTTTTAGATTTTTTTTGGTGGGGGGTAACTATTTGCCCATAGCTGGGACCCTAACAGGTGCTACCACTCTGGGTCAGAGTAGACCAGCAATTAAGAGGTGGTTCCATGCTTTTCACAACCTCCCAATCAGAGGCCTTGCTGCCAGATGCAGTTTACCGTCATGCCCAGGACCACCCATATCAAATGGAGATTCTAATACAATAATATAATATTTACCTTCAGTGCAAATAGATTCATTTTACCTGTTCCTTGTTGTGGAAAATATCTCACTCCAACCATATTTTATCTTTACAAGAATGAGGTTAGACCCAAATTGAAGTATTGCTAAAAATGTGAAAATGGTTTGCTCATTCTATCACTCCAGGGAGTATTTGACTTCTTCTGTCTAGCTCTATCTCTCCATGTTTCAGATTAGACCAAAATTGTAGTATTGCTAAAAATGTTTTAAAATAGTAGGTTCATTTTATTGTTCCAGAAAGGGCTTGATTCCTTTTGCCATACTTTGTCTCTCCAAGTGTCAGATTAGACAAAAATTGGAGTATTGCTAAGGATGTTTTAAAAGGTTGGTTCATACTATAACTACAGAAAGTACACAAGTCTTTCTGCCATATTTTATTTTTGCTAGAATCAAGTTAGATTAAAATTAGAGTATTTTTTTAATCATTTAAAACCAAATGTACCATTTGTACACTGGGTATTGTAAATTATGAAAGTGAAAGAAAAAATTGAGTATATGGAGGACTGAGGAAAGAAAAAAAACATGAATAAGATAGAATATGGTGATTGATGTTGCATTTGAATTTATTTAATCATTTCACCCCAAGCAAGGCGGGAATGCCAATAGTACACAGGGGGTTACAGGGAGTGAAAGTGAGAGAAAAGACTGAGTATAGGGAGGATTGAGGAAAGGACAAAAGAAGAACAGGATTCAATAAGATAGATTATGGTGATTGCTGTTGCATTTGAATTTATTTAATCATTTCACCCCAAGCAAGGCTGGAATGCCAATAGTACGCAGGGGGTTACAGGGAGTGAAAGTGAGAGAAAAGACTGAGTATAGATAGAAGTTAACAAAGATATTGCAATTTAAGATTTTTTTAAAGATTGTAGTTATCAGAGAAACAAGTAAACAGAAGGCAGTTCTACAGGCAGGAAGTGCAAGAAAAGAAACTGTTGGAGTAGAAGTAGCTGTTGAATTTAATTAATTCAATGCTAAAAGAGTGGAAACTGGAAGCTAATCTCGTAGGCCGCTAAAAATTCTTGTAGTCTGGACACCAGGGAAAAAATCCTGGCAGAGCAGTTGCAATGAAAATATTTGAATAAAAATAAAAAATTACCCTACTTTCTTTCATATTCGAAATGAGAGGAGAAAATTCCACTCAGATTTTTGTTGGGATGGTTGGGGGTACCATTGCTATTCCAAGGTGCCTTAACATTTTGATGTTGCACATTCCTTCATTTATTAAAAGACTTCCCAGATATTTATGATTCTGATTGTTTTGAGTTTATGGCATATCAACACTTTGGCGGGTCATTTATTGCCAACTAAACTTTTATTTATTTATTGCTGGTAATACCTTTTTCTTTCAACAATTTATTGTTGTTTTTTATATAAGTTTTGTGTCTAGTAATACTTTTTCTTTTCGAGTATCAAGATTCATTGAGATTTGTTTTTAAGGGCAGGGTCCCCAAATCTTACCCTTGTTATTTAAGCCATAACTGGAGGGAAGGGATGGATTAATACTTTTCCCAAGGGTACCAGTACTTAAGTGAATGCAGGGTATTAACTAATATCCACTGCACCACAATGCACATCTGTCACTAAACGCTTACAGCACCTGGTATTCCCAAGCAGTAACCCATCTATGTACTGACCAGGCTCAACGTTGCTTATCTTTTGTGATTGAGTGAGAACCGGTATATTCAACGTGATAAGCCTCACAAATATTTAAGTTTATGTCATTGTTTGACTGACATTTCCATAAATGGTGATTCTAAGATCTAATATTTTTTTTTAATAGTTTCACCCCAAGCCCTTGCTTGGTACTGCCACTGATGCACTGGGGGCTACACAAGAATAAATGTTTAGACAAGAGGTGAGTGAAGAGAAAGACGAACCTGTTACAGTGGGTGTCAGAGAAGGATGGAAACACAGGTGTGAAGACAGTTGCAGAGGTAGAGAGCAAGAAAAAATACAAGATATACAGGGTGATGTAGAAAGAGTGAAGAGGAAGACGAACCAGCTAGAGGGGGTGAAAGAGAAATGGCAAGAGGAGGATATGAACACAGGAATGAAGTCAGTTACGAAGGTAGAGAGAAAGGAAAAGAACAAGATATACAGGGTGATGTAGAAAGAATTGGAGTCAAGTGGATAAGAGATGGGAATTGACATTGGATTTAAATTCCTTGAGATTGTAGCCGTCAGGAAAGCAAGTATATGGAAGGGTGTTCCACAGGCGGGAAATGCTAAATATCTATTAACTAGTTTTAAATATTGTGATGTTTTTGCATGATATCAAGTATGAAGTATATAATAATTAGAATCTGCAAATTGGAGGAGAGATTTATCAATGATAATGTTCCGACTTTAAATCCACGGTTATATCACTTTAACCCGCTCTGCCTTTTTTTTTTTTTTTTTGAATGCACTTTTTATCAATAAATAGTCGTGAGCAAATTTTGATTCCAAAAATGCAGCTTAGAAAAATAAAAGTTTGGAAACCACTGATTTAAGACAATGACGTCTGCCTGCAGAATTTACTGAAAATTCGACTCTTTTAAACTGTCTTCCTGGAGGAAACCTCAAAGATATATGAATTCTACATTTCTGGGAGGCAAAGTTATGAATTTTTGTTTTCTATTGTCATCTCCCAAGGGGCCAGTAAAAGTCACATAGCATCTGTTTCTCTCATCAAGGCTAAAAAAGAAGGAAACTCTTTCGGACAATCATGCCCACTGTAAATAAAATAAAATTATTTGGCAACTTCGTAAAAGAAATAGATTAGAGAGAACTTGAGTAACTGCCAGAAATTGTAGCAGGAAAAGTCAACGTAGACAGAGAGGGTCGGAGATGGGCGTAAAGAAGGATAGGGTTTGAAAAGAGCAAAGAAATATTGTAGATAATCAGTGCTTTGACAAGAACAATTTTATTTAAATCAAGGAATATACTAGAAAATAAACGGAACAAAAATCAATAGGCAGAATAAAGGGTAAGAAAAAATACATAGGTTTTTGAGAGGTAATCATCCACAATTTTTCTTCTTTTTTTTTGTTTATATAAAGAAGTTAGAAATGTTATAAAAACATCATTAAACGATATAACTTCTGTTGTGTATGCAAAATAACAACACACCAGTCAGTCAGTTAAATTCCACAGGTGGGAAGTGCGAGAAAAGAAGCTGATGGAGTAGAACTGGATGATCATGTCTCTTTTGATCCATGACTGACTAGGCAGAGGATTTTCCTGCCATAAATTGCTATGTCTTTCTGCAGTAGACTGGTTGCCAACCAAAGCTATAGAACCCAATCTGTCTTGCTAGTCAATTCTTTTTTTTTTTTAATTATTTCACCTCAAAGCAAGGCGGTATTGCCACTGATGTGCAGGGGACTACATAAGAGAGTAAAAGTTTAAGCAAGCAAAGAGAAAGACCAACCAATTACAGAGGGTGTCAGAGAAAAAGCAAGTGGATGGGAATACAGGTGCAATGACATTTGCAAAGGTAGAGTGAGAAAGGAAAAGAACAATATACACGGGTTATGTGGAAACATTGAGGGAAGGACTGGAGTCAAGCAGATAAGAGATGGGAATTGACATTGCATTTAAATTCCTGGAGGTTGTAGCCGTCAGGAAAGCAAGAATGTGGAAGAGAGTTCCACAGGTGGGAAGTGCAAGAAAAGAAACTGATGGAGTAGAATTGTCGGCTGCATTTGGTAGGTCGAACTGTAAAAGAGTGGCACCTTGTTGCAAGTCTGGTTGCTCAAGTAATTTATTGTGGAGGGGGCACCAGTGATCTAAGCTCATTGGAGCAGGCACCATAAAGACTCAGATCAGTCAGTTAAGTGCCATATGTGATACATACCAGGTCAATCATGTCTGTTTTGCGGCGTGACTGACTAGGCAGAAAATTTTTCTGCAGTAGGTGGCCATCAATTTCATCGGTAGACCAGTTGCCAACCAAAGATATAGAACCCAATCAGTCCTGCTATTTAACCCATAGATGGAGGAAGAAAAGATGGATTAATACTTTTCCCAAGGGTGTTTGCATATAACTGAATGCAACAAATTCAACTAGAACTTGAAATTGGCTCCCCAAATAAATCCAAATTAATATGTTGTTGAAACACACTGGTTACATAAACTCGTAGAAGCGTGACAAAAATCCACCATAAAACAAAGTGCACAATCATTAGACAGAAGCAATAGTTATAACATCCTCTCTCTCATGCTTTTTTACATCCACTCCACTCTCATCAGTCCTCTCATCCCTCACCTACACTCTTCCTGACACCCCCTGCAACCTCTCACTCCTCATAACATTCCTCCTCGTCCACCCCACGCTCATCAGTACTCTCTTCCCTCTCCTACTCTCTTCCTGACACCCCCTGCAACCTCTCACTCCTCATAACATTCCTCCTCGTCCACCCCACGCTCATCAGTACTCTCTTCCCTCTCCTACTCTCTTCCTGACACCCCCTGCAACCTCTCACTCCTCATCACATTCCTCCTCGTCCACCCCACTCTCATCAGTAATCTCTTCCCTCTCCTACTCTCTTCCTGACACCCCCTGCAACCTTTCACTCCTCATAACATTCCGCCTCGTCCACCCCACTCTCATCCGTAATCTCTTCCTTCTCCTACTCTCTTCCTGACACCCCCTGCAACCTCTCACTCCTCATAACATTCCTCCTCGTCCACCCCACTCTCATCCGTAATCTCTTCCCTCTCCTACTCTCTTCCTGACACCCCCTGCAACCTCTCACTCCTCATGACATTCCTCCTCGTCCACCCCACTCTCATCAGTAATCTCTTCCCTCTCCTACTCTCTTCCTGACACTCACTCCTCATGACATTCCTCTTATGTAACCCCCTGCACAACAGTGGCAGTAAAATGCCTTGCTTGGGGTGACATGATTATAAAAAAAAATAGGACAATTATTGTTCAGAATTATTTTAATTCTGCATGGAGCACTTTTTTCTATAACCTTTTCTTGGTCTTTATACACACCCTTCAGTTGACCTTTTCTGTAAACAAATGAGGCATTAGGAAATAAAATTAACCTCTCTTGCCTGATGAAATGAAAAATGGTAGGTTCTAGGGGAAACCAATATTGGATCTTTAATTACCAAGCAACACTGAAACACATATTTTTCTATGACTCTTGAAACAGACATATTTGCCCAGTTTCATATACATATATAAATCTAAATCTAAACTTATTTATAAATGGAACTCTGTGTGTGTGTGTCTGTTACCTATAAACTCTGGATCGGCAGAACTGATTTTCTTGAAAATTTACACAGTTGTACTATAAGCATCTGTGAGTGTTCTTAGCTAGGGTTTGTGTCAAGGTACCCCTCGATAAATATCGATAATTGATAATAAAAAAAATCGTGTTATAGAAGGTGTGGTCCGATTTTAATCAAATTTGATACACACATAGACAAAAACATAAGAAATGATATTCAGAAGTTTCAAGGTTGCAGTTCTTACAAGAGTGCAGAAAATCGATAATATATATATATATATATATATATATATATATAAAAGACAAGATGTTTGTGTGTGTGTCTGTTTATCTGCCTGTTTGTCTGTATTTTTTCAGCCCTTCTATTTTAGTTTTTGCTTTGGATTTGGCTCTAAGTAGGTATAATTGTAGTTCTCAGTCTCAGCCATGATACCATTTACTCAGCGGACTTATTTAGCCTTCAAAATTCAGTTTACAACAAAAAAAACTTATTTGATATCGATACCAGGAAATCAAAATTTGACTTGCATCCATTCATTTTTCTTTCAGTCTACGGTTTTGCTTTAACTGGAAACAACTATTACTTTTTAGTCTTTCGTACCAATGTCCAAAGAGTCTGAGCTCCAGGACCATGGATTAGTTTTAAAGCTTTCATTATACCCGAGTAATACCAGGCTATACTGCTAGTATATATATATATATATATATATATATATATATATGAGCTATAAGAACATTTTGCAATATAATTCTCAACCAAACAGACAAACAAAAACGATAATAGAAAACAAAACATTATCTGGTTCAACCCGCCATTTTATTTAGAGGTAAAGACCAAATTAGGACAAATATTTTTTAAATTAACATACAGACACTTTCCAAAAAATTCAGAACTAAACAAAATTTTCAATAAAAACAAAAAAAAATTTTTATATTATTATCTGGGATATTATGGTAAAAACAAGTCTCATAATAGAATATGAAATAGATGTAACTAATGCTTATATATATATATATATATATATATATATATATATATATAACAATAAATTTATTTTTAAACCCGTCTCGAAAAACCCACCGAGTATAAACACGGAGGAGAAAATGGAAACAAAAAAGAAACGAACTAAGCAAATGAACATTAGTCAAAGTACTCGTCGAAAGAAAAACCCGAGACGAGAACACTAACACGTAAAGCGCTCAATACTATAGCAGAGCAATCAAATATATATATATATATATATATATATATATATATATAAAGCTCAGAACTAAACAATTTTTTAATAGAAATACAATCAAGTTAAGTTATAGCTGTACTAGTAATTTAAAAAGTTTCATAAAAAAACAAAACGCCAGAAATTTAAATAATATTGTACAAAACAAGACCACTAATAAAGAACGCAACTGCAGGGACAAAAATAAATGCCCACTTCAAGGACTTTGTCATACAAAAGAAGTCATTTACAAGGCAAAAGTTCGTGACTTAAATGGTCAAAATAAAATATATCTGGGATCAACTAAAGACACCTTTAAGACCAGGTGGGTCAATCACTTGTCTACATTCAAAATAGAAAACTTAAAAATCTGTACAAAATTGGCTAGCCACATGTGGAAGTTGAAATCAAAACATGGAAAAGACCCAGACATAATGTGGAGTAAATTAAAAACAGCCAAACCTTACAACAGTAGCAAAATATGTAGACTGTGCCGGGAAAAAAGTTAGCGATCATGCTACTGCCAAACAAAAATGAGCTATTGAATGAAAGAACGGAAATTATGACTAAGTGTAACCATACTAAAATTACCTATTGGGTTCATACAACTATGAATGAAAACATTATAATTTCTTGTAATTTTTACAACTGTGTGTTCAAAAATTTCCCGTCACGTGAATGTTCAAATAAAACCATTGTTACATGAGCATTCTTAAAAAAAAAAAGGTAAAAGGTAAAATCAGTTGTTGCAAATCACCTGAAGACACCACTCATGGTAGAAACCCAGGTTGCGTAATGACTCATTTACAAATAATATATATATATATATATATATATATGAGTTGAATAGATGATTTTGAATATGAAAAGATGATCAAATAAAAAAGAACAAATAGTAAAAGTATCTCCATCAAGATTGGCTTTGTGGTGCAGTAAATATTGTCTCAGAACAAGAAATTAAACAACTGGAAAGCCAAGTCTCAATTCCAGTTGAATTTGTTGCCTTACTTACGTGCACATACCCTTAATCCATCTCTTCTCACTCCAGCTATGAGTTAAATATCAGTCTAATGCTTTGGTTGGCAACCAGTCTACTGCAGAAAATAATGGCAAACTACTGCAGGAAAATGTTCTGCCGACTCAATCATGTCTCTTTTAAGACATGATCACCCTAGTGTGTATCACATATGGCACTTAACTGACTGATCTCAATCTCACAAATATCTCTTTTATTAAAGCCTTTTTTTTGGTATGTCATCATTTTGAGCAAGTTCTTATTGTTATTAAAATCATAAATAATCTTTAAATATATGTGTGAGAAATATTTTGGATGATAAAGTGGGTAATACAGTATTGGGGGTTGTGAAGAAATGCTTCCTGTCTAAGTGTACACTACGAGCCATAATTATTAGGCAACCCCAGTTTTTTAAAAGAAATGATGTATGTTTCATACTATTTTTAATATTTATTGCCAAGTGGATAATTCTAAATGAAAATAGAATGGTTCTTTTGTTATTTTTTTTTTTTAATCATTTCACCCCGAGCAAGGCGGAAACGCCACTGATGTGCAGGGGGTTACATAAATGTAAAAAGATTAATTAGAAAAGAGTGAGGAGTACAAACTAGTTAGAAAGGAACAATAGAAAGCTGAGAAAGGAGGTGCGATGACAGATACATAGGTGGAGAGAAAGGGAAGGTTATACAGGGGAGGGGAGAGAGCTAGAGGCCAGTGGTTAGTAGATGAGTATTGACTTTGCATTTAAATTTCTGGAGGTTGTAGCCATCAGGAAAGCAAGAATACGGGAGCGAGTTCCACAGGCGGGAAGTGCGAGAGAGGAAGCTGCAGGAGTAGAATTGTCGTCTGCGTTTGGCTAACCTGACTGTGAATGGGTGGGACCCAGTTGCCAGTCTGGTTGCACGAGTAAACACCTGTTGAGGAGGCATCAGTGACTTAAGCTCATCCGAGCAGAAGCCATGAAAGTATTTATAGAAGAGACAAAGGGAGGCCACATTTCGACGATGGGAAAGTGGCTGCAGTCGAGTCGCCAGATCAGTACCTATCACATTACAGACTCTCCTTTGGAGTTTGTCAAGAACACTGAGGAGAACGGCAGGGGCACCTGACCATAAATGGCAGCAGTACTCCATGCACGGATGGATGGTTGACTTGTATATATGCAGGATGGATTCAGGTGGAAAAAACATCCTGGATCGAAATAGTGACCCAATCTTCTTAGCAGTAGATTTTGCTATGGATTCAATATAGTGGTTCCATTTGAGGTCTGAGGACAGGGTAAGTCCGAGGAGGCGTAGTGTATTACTCTCAGGGAGAATCACTTGGTAAATTACTTTGCAAAATTTTACAAGGCAAGGAAGCAAACATGAACTCGCCCGAATCAACCTTAATTTTCTTCATTCTTTCATTGATGAAATTGCAATATAGGTAATTATTAAATATTTATAAATTTATTTAATGCACATGTTATTGTGCAATATTAACAAAAGAACCTTTCTATTTTGATTTGCAATTATTCACTTGGCAATAAATACTAAAAAATAGTATGAAATACATCATTTTTCAAAACACTAGGGTGGCCTAATAATTATGGCCAGTAGTGTATGTGGGTGGGGGTCCATGTGTGTATTTGTGTGTATGTGTACAAATGCAATTAAAATATATAAGATGATATTGAAAACTTCTGCAGTATTAATGAAAGAACGATTCCATTTTCATTTACAATTATTCCCTTGGCAATAAATACTAAAACATAGTATGAAATACATCATTTTTTGAAAACACTGGGGTAGCCTAATAATTATGGCTGGTAGTGTATATATATATATATATATATATATATATAACAAATCTACAGGGTGCGATAGGTAAATTGTCGCTATTTGCCTTGTAAAATTTTGCAAAGTAATAATAACAAAAGAACCATTCTATTTTCACTTACAATTATTCCCTTGGCAATAAATACTAAAACATAGTATGAAATACATCATTTTTTGAAAACACTGGGGTAGCCTAATAATTATGTCAGTAGTGTATGTTAGACAGGAATATTATCTGTTAATATACACATAGTTAATATATGTGTACATGTGTGTGCAAAGGTAGAGTAGTGATAAGCTTGTAACTTTGTAACTCTGGGCAAAGGGCTCTAGGATGGAAAATAAGTCATCACCCAAAAGGATGCGAAAATGATGTGGTTCTCTTTCAAGGTAGAAAATCTAAGTTCTGTGTAGCTTCCATCCAGATATGCTAGCAACAACCTACATTTATTTTTGTTTTTTAAAAACTTTATAACAATTAAGCAAATGATAGATAACAACAACATTTTTTGCTTCATAGTTGAACATTTTAGCTTGAGGGAAACAAAACTTGGGTTAATTAAATGAAGTTAGTTTAATTGGAGACATAATTTTTTCTTTCCTAATTAAATAAATGAAAAAAATAACTGCTGCAGGATAATGCAATACATCATATTTGAAAAAATCACCTGCGGTGGGGGGAGGGTTTGCTACTAAGCAATTAGACCCAGCCCCACCACCGAAAATTTACCAGACCTGTCTCCTAATGTTTACCACTTTTCCAAACCTTAGATGCCAGCAGGTGTACACTTATCAGTTAGAGAATGCCATCAGGTCATCTGTCAAATTCTTGTGACCACAGATTTTTTAATGAGGGAACGAATTCAGGAATTGTTTCCTGAGAACACTGTCTGTATGATTTGTGATTACTTTGACTAATAATGTTATATTAGAACCATGTTATGTTCTGAAGATTCATGTTCAAAATGGACATTCATTTAGTCCCAGACTGTTATTATGAAAATCGTTTTATACAGTCATGCAGATATTTATGGGTTAGGAAGCGAACGGAGTCTGAGCCGTACTGATGAGCTGCAATACAGCGAAACAGATCTGTCTGCGGATGACTATAGTATTTACGCTCTCACACCCTGATTGAGCACTCTGGAAGAGTGGGAGGCTTTGTAAACAGTATCTACCCCGGCATATACGCATCGCTCATTCGATAATGAATTGAATTGGAGCACTCTGGCTATTGGGTGTGTTTATACGCGCTAAAAAGCCTGCCTTCTCCTGCCGGACACTCGTGGCCTAGGGGTAGAATTGCTGACTGACACCGACTCGGTCGGGTTTCAATCCTGGGTTAGGAAGTGAACGGAGTCTGAGCCGTACTGATGAGCTGTAATACAGCAAAACAGATCTGTTCGCGGATGACTATATATATATATATATATTTTCTAAACATATACTGTTAAATATAAGAGACAATGTCTCTTATGTTTAATCATGAGCTGTTCTAAACATCATATTTTGGCTTTAATTTCAGGTGAAAATAACGACAAACATTCTCCAACATTTGGATAATTTTTTATTAAATTAGTTCTAAGCTTTCAGCTCACATGAGCCATTACATAATACAGAACCACTACTCCGCATTAAACATAACGCTACTTACAGACTGTTAAATGTGAAATAACATTTATTCTCAAAATTAGCTAAAATTATAGCCAAAAGCGCTCTGATAAAACATTTATATCGTTTAGATCTTCAAAAGAAAGAAATCATAAGATCACATGAAAAATTACATAAAAAATGTAACCATCAACACCTTGTTCGTCATTTTCAAGGAAAGAGAGATTGCTGCCCAAATATGCAATGTGTGTGTGTGTGTGTGTATATATATATATCTATATATACATGTCAGATTAAATAAATTGCAAAAAATTATGTTTGCTTATTTTTAATAAAATCCGTTCATACTCACAGATAATCTTTAGTGTATTACAATCAAAAGATGTAAAAAATAAGCTGTAATGTTGACAGATGTTATTTTCATTCATTTCTCAAGTTACCCAAGGTTTCCAGTGACGTTTTTTACCATGACTCACACCCCTGAAGATGATCTCGGAAAGAGGTTGGAAGTACTTGGGTACCTCAAGAAATGAATGAAAATGACATCTGTTCATGTTACAGCTCATTTCTGACATCTTTTGATTGTAATACGTGAATGATTATTTGTGAGTATGAACAGATTTTATTAAAAATAAGGAGCTACAATATTTGCAATTTATTTAATATGACATGTTTAAAAGAGAATTTACAGCCTAAATATACAAATATATATATATATGTATATATACTTATAAGTATATATACATATATGTATACATACATATATGTATGTATACATATATAAACAAAAACATAGAGAGTTGAATTAAATGAAGGTAGCAAAGACAACTGGAAGTACCATGACTTGTGGAACAAGAACAATCTACCCAAGTGATCGTAATAACGAGTTTGGTTCAAAATTTTAATCACCTAATAAAGGTCAGAGTATGCAAAGACTGAAACATCTAAACTTATTTATAAATGGAACTGTGTCTGTGTGTGTGCATGTGTGTGTTACCTATAGACTCCGAAATGGCTGAACCAATTTTCTTGAAAATTTACACAGTTGTACTATAAACATCTGCGAGTGTTCTTAGTTAGGTTTTGTGTCAAGGTACCCCTCGATAAATATCAAAAATCGATAATCAAAAAAATCGGGTTATAGAAGGAGTGGTCTGATTTTAATCAAATTTGATACACTCATAGACAAAAACATAAGAGACGATATTCAGAAGTTTCAAGGTTGCAGTTCTTACAAGAGTGCAGAAAAATGATAATATATATATAAAAGGCAAGATGTTTGTGTGTGTGTCTGTTTATCTGCATGTACGTCTGCAATTCTTTCGGCCCTTTTATTTTAGTTTTTGCTTCAGGTTTGGCTCTAAGTAGGTATAGTTGTAGTTCTTAGTCTCAGCCATGATACCATTTACTCAGAGAACTTATTTAGCCTTCAAAATTCAGTTTACAACGAAAAAACTTATTTGACATTGATACCAGGAAATCAAAATTTGACTTACATCTATTCATTTTTCTTTCAGTCTACAGTTTCACTTTAACTGGAAACAACTATTGCTTTTTAGTCTTTCATGCCAACGTCCAAAGAGTCTGAGCTCCAGGGCCATGGATAAGTTTTAAAGCTTTCATTACACCCAAGAAAATGCAGGGATATACTGCTAGTCATGAATATGACTACAAAGATGAGGTCAACAGTCCAAAAAATGTAAATAGTGTAAGTAGTTACAATGCCTCATCTCAGAAATATAGAGATCCTGAAAAAATATTGGAGCATAGAATGACCAAAACATTGTTAATATATCAACAAATATGAGGGCAACAGCCCGAATAATGGAAATACATGCTGTGCCTTTTTCATCTTGGGCAGATTCTGAAGTCATTTGACTTATTTTCTTAAGATTTTTAATTATTATGATTTTTTATTTTAGGCTTCTGAGGGATGGGTGCTTTTTATGGCATCACGACCTCAAAATAGATTGCCAGTTTAGACTGAAAAACTTCATATCTTCCCATTAGTCACATACTTGAAATTTTCTGCTAGTGCAACCATTGATGGTTTTGACCAACCAATTTAACACCCCAGGCTTGAGTTAACTAATGATATGGTTTACAAGTTCTTACTAAACAATATCACACCCTGTGATTATTTCCACATATCAATATTAACAAGTAGTAACCCCCTTAACTAAGTGACTATAGTGAGATTTGAACCCCGGGGGTCTCATGATCGCAATGCTAATAATGAACACTCAGCTACATTTCCATGTATATAGAAAGATGTGTATCTAAGTAATTATATTTATCTATTTACACACACTCACACATCTATCTATCTATCTATCTATCTATCTATCTATCTATAAATATATATATATAAATTCAAGTGAAGAGAATCAACAGTTTTATTTCCAAGTTCTCAGGCATTTACTTTTTTATAAAAGTGCTCAATGCAACAAAATATTGTAGTGCATAATATATATATATATATATTGTTATGAACTAGTTTAAGGGCTGAAAAGAACAATATGACCACAAAGGTTGAAATAACAATACAAAATGTTGAAGGTGTTAGTACGACTGTCAATCTGGTTTGGAGTGAACTACTACCAACTTGATCCCCCCTCTCTTGAGAGATGTTGTATGTATAGTGTTAGAAAGAGGAGTTCATTCTGGAGTTACAGGTACGGACCCATGACATATATATATATATATATATGTCTAAATATTCATATCTATCCACTTACACACGCACACACTTACATATGTATACGCATACATATATACTCACACACACATGTCCAAAATATTCATATCTAGTTATCTACTTACACATACACACATCTCTCTCTCTCTCTCTCTCTCTCTCTCTATATATATATATATATATATATATATATATGTGTGTGTGTGTGTCCAAGTATTCATATTGATGTACTTAAACACACACACATACATAAGTATTTATATCTATCTACATGCACTCAAACACACATATATATATATTCATATTTACTCTCACACACATTTACATCTAAGTATTCATATCTATCTATTTACACACATACACACACATGTGTATATATATATATATAGCATTATCATGCTCAGATAAGAATTTATTTCAAATTAATCAAAAAACATATTTGTACCTAATCTTATCTATCATGGCATAGATATTTTCAACTTTACTCCATTAAAAGATTTTGCAAATTTTTATCAATCTTTGAGGGGTGTTGTGGGATATGAAGGAAAAAAAAATATGATGCCATACATTTTATGAAAATTTTCATCTTTTCAATTCCTTAATTTGTCTCTCATAATATTCCATCGATCTCAAGGACTTATCAGCTGCGTTCAGTGAAGATTGCTTTGTAAAATTTCTCCCTCAATAAATGCAAGAATATTGGCACAGAAATATAAAATGGCCGTTTCTAATAATTTGTTTTCTACTGACATTTATTCAAGGATCTTTGTAAATATCTCTCCTCTGTCATCCAGATGCCTTATTCCTCCAGGTATTCCTCCAGGTCTTGTGGGTAATATGATATGAAACTTCTTGGGCTCGTTTATTATGTGTTATAGCTTGCATCTTACTTCACCATTATTTTTTTTGAACAGTTATGTTTCAATTGTATACATAAAAAATCTTTTAAAAATGGAAATAAATACTAAGAAATTAAAATTTAAAAAAAATATTCAAATAAATGTGTGAATTGAAATATAACTGTATTAATAAAATGAATAAATAATTGGCTCCTCATATATGAAAATGCTTGGGTAGTGAGTTAATCCCTATTGTGAATACCTGCTCTGGCACATTCATGTTCCTTTAAAAGCTGCAGAACAAATCTGAACTTACATTGTCTGAGATGATTACATAATCTGGCATGAACTACAGTATTGAACAAGGTCTTCTTCTTCAGGATGTAGGGGATCATCAGTCTCCACATCTTCCTGTATCGGGCCAGGAAGTTTTTCCGTCTGAATCCATCTAGCACATATACAAATCAACCATCCGTCTGTGCATGGAATACTGTTGTCATATCTGGTCAGATACAAGGGAATCTGTCGTATGCGACCACCCCTACTGCCATCAAAAGCCGGCCGCATACGACAGGTGGTCGCTCACTAAAGGCTCGTACTGCTAGGAAGGTTGGGTCACTGTGTCGGGCCAGGAAGTTTTCTCCATCTGAATCCATCTTGCACATATACAAATCAACCATCCGTCCATGCATAGAATACTGCTATCATATATGGTCAGGAGTCCCCGCTGTTCATCTCAGTGTTCTTGACAGGCTCCAAAGAAGAATCTCTAATGTGATAGGTCCCAACTTGGCACCTCGACTCCAGCCACTTTCTCACCAGTGGGATGTGGCTTCCCTCTGTCTATTCTACAAATATTTTCATGGCTTCTGCTCCGATGAACTTAAGTCACTGGTGTCCTTACCACAAGAATTTACACGTTCAACCAGACTGGTAACAAGGTCCCACCCATTTACAGTTAGATCAACCAAATGTAGCCGACAATTCTACTCCAGCAGCTGCTTTTCTCGCACTTCCTGCCTGTGGAACCCCCTTCCATATACTTGCTTTCCTGATGGCTACAACCTCCAGGAATTTAAATGCAATGTCAATACCCATCTCTTAACCACTTGGCTCTAGTTCTTTCTACATCATCCTGTATCTGCCTTTGGATCACAGTGTTGCACTTTCCATGCTACTGCCTACCTATCATATTAAAGCCGAAATATACAAATTCAAATGTCAGTGAATTTTAGGTTAAAGGATGGAAGCACAGATACTAGCCAATATATATAGGTTATCTATCTTTCTATATATAAAATTCTTTGACTTTTGTTAGTCTGTCTAAACATCTAAACTTATTTATAAATAGAACTTTGTCAGTGTGTGTGTGTGTGTGTGTGTCCGTTACCTATAGACTCCGAAACGGCTGAACCGATTTTCTTGAAAATTTACACAGTTGTACTAGAAGCATATGCGAGTGTTCTTAGCTAGGTTTTGTGTCAAGGTATTCCCAATAAATATTGATAATCGAAAAAATCGGATTATAGAAGGAGTGGTCTGCTTTTAATCAAATTTGATACACTCATAGAGCTCCAAAGAGTCTGAGCTTCAGGACCATGGATTAGTTTTAAAGCTTTCATTACACCCGAGCAATGCCGGGCTATACTGCTAGTCTAAAATAACCATACATTGACTGACTGAAACCAAACTTGGAGGAAAATTTCAAATTTGTAAAATTGTACAAAGAACAGTCTTACTAGGTTGCATAGAAATAAAATAAAAATAAAATTTCATTAATTTTCTTAGAAAAACTAAATGTTTCATTATTTAACATGCAATTTAAATTTTTTAAGTCTCCCTATATCTTTGGTGAGATTGTCCAGCATATTGAAGAACTCTTTTCTTCGTTTCCAGTAAAATCTTTTGTCTTTCAATACGCTACTCAGGGTTTTAGACTTGTCGTTGGCCATCGGATCACAGTGTCACAATTTCCATCCTCTGTTCAAACATTTCCCAGGTATTTATTTTAATGTAACTACTTGATTTTAGAATCCCCTGACCTGTAGTTGACATTTTGGGCTCCTCTTTTTACAGATGGAATCATAGTTTATGTTTAGTCCTTTCTTAATTTTTTTGTTAAATTCTTTTTACCAATGAAATGTTCATGTCCCCTAAGACTTAGATTTTGGATCGCATCCTTGGCGGCTTATGACTATATCACATTGAATACACTGGTTCTCGCTCAATCACCAAAGTTAAGCAATATTGAGCCTGGTCAGTACTTAGATGGGTGATCACTTGGGAATACCAGGTGCTGTAAGCAATTAGTGATGGATGTGCGTTGTGATGCAGTGGATATTGGCTCAGAAAGAGAAATCGGTGAGCTGAGTTTGAATTCCAGTTGAATACCTTGCATTCGCTTAAGCACTGGTACCCTTGGGAAAGGTATTAATCCGTCCCTTCTCATCCAGGTATGGGTTAAATAACAGGGTAGGACTTGGGGACCCTGCTCTTAAAAGCAAATCCCAATGAATCTTGATACTCGAAAAGTATTACTAGACACAAAACTTATCTAAAAACAACAATAAATTGTTGAAAGTAAAAGGTATTACCAGCAATAAATAAATAAAATTTAGTTGGCAATAAATTACCCGCTGAGGTGTTGATATGCCATAAAAACTAAACAACCAACCAACCAACGCATCCTCAGCCAATACGTATTCGGATTTCAGTGTTGCACTTTCTGTTCTCAGTCAGAAAACACTTCCCAGATATTTAAATTTCTGTGGCTGCTTGATGTGACTGGTATTTTGAACGAGTCGAAATTAGTTTCCAAAAACACTACAATTGATAGAAACGTATACAAAACAAACTTTTGTAATCAACCGTATATTCTGAGTGTACAAAATCCAAGTTTCTAGATAGATCAGTCAGTTAAGTATCATATGTGATACACGCTTGGGGATCATGTCTCGAAAGAAAGCAGAAGATTATCCCATAGTAGGTTGCCATTACTTTCTGAGGTAGACTGGTTGCTAGTCAAGGCTATCTGTCCTAATAGCTGGAGGGAGAAGAGATAGATTATATTAAGTGTAATTAGTCGGGGATCAGTTTATTACTTCATAACAATAGAAAACCGATACCCCACTTCATACTCAGTAGAAATTTTAATTATGTTTCCAAATATTATATTCAGTCAGTCAGTTAAGTTCCATACGCGATACATGCTTTGGATGATCATGTCTCGAAAGAGACATGACTGACTGGGCAGAAGATTATCCTATAGTAGGTTGCTATCACTTTCTGTGGTAGACTGGTTGTGAGCCTAGGCTAGAGAATCCAGTCTATCCTGTTATTTAACCCATAACTTGAGGGAAGAGATAGAGTAATACCTTTCCCAAAGGTATTTGCGCGTAAGTGAATGCAGTGAATTCAAGTGAAATTTGAACTTGACTCCTCAATTTCTCGTTCCCAGCTGATATCCACTGCACCACTAAATCATCACAATAACTCATCTCTGATTAAAGGCATATATTAAACAACGTACGTCACTGATATCCACTGCACCACAATGTGCATCTGATATGCAACACACCACAATGCAAATATAGATAGATAAGAAACAGCAAATATAGATATTTTTCTTTGTTTTGGGACAGATATACATTGAAATTCCAAAGTTTCCTGCATTGTGTCTCAATTACACAAAGTATTTCTGTTGTATACAAATTAGTTTCTTTCTCACTCAAGATAAATACGCACATATTGGCCTTGTTCCACAAAAGCTGCAAAAACAAAATACTGAAAAGAGAAGGTTAATTATTCTTCCTTGCTCTCCTAATAGTAACCTGTCTTTCATTTGTTCAAACCGTGGGGGGGGTGTGATTTATAGCGTTACTAAATTGGATTAATGCTGTGACAATGTCTGATTCTTTTGTGGCTATTACAGTTCCTCACTCCATTGCTACCTACCCCACATATCAGCAAAAATCTTTCGCAAGATGAATTCGATATGTCTGTTTTAGGGCAATTTCTTTCTTTGTCTCATTTCTTTTTTCCGTTTTTTCGTATTTCTTTATCTTGTCTTCATTTCTCATCATGCCTATATTCACTTTCGCTCTCCTGTCTGTTTCGCTTTTTAAATAAGATATGGAAATAAATCATCTTAAATAGCATCTCGCTAACTTTGAATTGTAATAAAAAGAGGTTGATAAATACAAGATATTGCCGCTAGCTTATCAGCAAAATACTTTTTCTTCAATTTTCCCTCGTATTGATATTTCGGTTATTTGACAATTTTTAGTGCTATATAGTATTTCTGGACTTATTCTAGATACTAAACTGAAGATTTAATATTTTTGATATATAAAACATGCATAAAAGTAAAAGCAAACATTTAACAAAACTAATTTGTACTTCAACATTTTTTTATGGCAGAAGAAACTTTTTTTATAATCATATCGCCCGAAGCAAGGCATTTTACTGCCACTGTTTTGCAGGGGGTTACTTAGGAGGAAATTTATGAGAAAGAGTGACAGGTTATATAGTGGGTGTCAGGAAGTGGGTAAGAGAAAGATGATAGTGGTCATAAAGTGTGGGGGGGGGGGTCAATTTATATATTGATTGTAATGTAAAATTTATCCCCCACTTTATATCCACATTATAACAGTACAGAATTTTTTTTTAACATCATATCACCCCAAGCAAGGCATTTTACTGCCACTGTTTTGCAGGGAGTTACACAGGAGGAAAGTTATGAGAATGAGTGACAGGTTATAGGGGGTGTCAGGAAGTGGGTAAGAGAAGGACGAGAATACTGATGAGAGTGGGGTGGACGGAGAAAGGAACATGAGAAAGAAGATGCAGGTTAATGAGATAGGAGATGACTATTGACTTTACATTTAAATTCATGGAAATTGTAGCTGTCGTAAAAGCAAGTAAACGGAAGTGAATTCCACAGGTGGGAAGTGTGAGAAAAGAAGCTGGTGGAGTAGAATTTGAGTTTGCATTTTATTGGTTTTGCTGTAAAAGGGTGAGACCTAGTTGCTTATTTCGTGGCTTGAGTAAATTTATATATGGAAAACACCAGTGAGCTAAGTTCATCAGATCAGAAGCTGTGAAAGTATTTGCAGAAGAGACACAGGGAAGCCACATTGCACTGGTGAGAAAGTGACTGTATCCAAGCTGCTAAGTTGGGATCAATCACATTACAGATTCTCCATTGGATTTTGTCAAGGACATCTAGGGGGATAGCAGGAGTACCCGACCAGATATGGCAGCAATATTCAATGCACTGGTGGATGGTAGATTTATATATATGCAGGATTGTTTCAAATTTAATTTTGTTTATATTTTTCTTTGACTCAAGTGAAAGGTTGCCTCTTGTTAAACAAATAGAAACAGACAAGGTATTTCAAAAAATTAAAATGTGTGATAACTGAAAGGTAGCTATTAAATACCTACAGATTAATTCAGCTTCATCTCTTTGTCAACAAAGTGTAGCATATGATGGCCAAAACATTATATGACAATAAAGATGAGGACAACAGTCCAAAAAACCTAATTCATCGCAATAACTCATCTCTGAATTACAGGCATATATTTAACAATATATGTCACTTAAAGAGAGCTGGAGCTTTCAATGGCCAAAACAGAAATATGGCAATAAAGATGAGGACAACAGTCCAAACAATGTAAATAGTGTAAATAGTTACAATACCTCATCTCAGAAATATAGACAGATGTTGAAGGAGTGAATATGGCAATAAAGATGAGGACAACAGTCCAAACAATGTAAATATTGTAAATAGTTACAATACCTCATCTCAGAAATAAAAACAGATGTTGAAGGAGTGAATATGGCAATAAAGATGAGGACAACAGTCCAAACAATGTAAATAGTGTAAATAGTTACAATACCTCATCTGAGAAATATAGACAGATGTTGAAGGAGTGAATATGGCAATAAAGATGAGGACAACAGTCCAAACAATGTAAATAGTGTAAATAGTTACAATACCTCATCTCAGAAAAATAGACAAATAAAGAACAATGTACATCAACTGAAGAAGGTTAGAGTGTAAACTGGCCAAAATGTTGTGAATATAAATTTGAAGACAACAGTCAGAACAATGTAAATAGTATAAATAGTTAATGCCTGTGACTGAATACTAGTCTAGAAAGTGTTTTAATCACTAGTTCAGGCACAGAAAATTTACAACCAGGTTCTAACAATGTTTCACAATTCTTGCCAGATTTTCTGTTGTCACAATATAAGATATGTAAAATCAAAGATGATGAAAAAAATAAATAAAAATATAGGTGAATTTAGCTAGATAACGAAAATAATTATTTAAAATATTTTACTGTGATTCAAGCCCTTTCTAGACATTTTTGTCTTAGGGGTTTAGTGAGAATGTTAAGAAAGTGCTTTAAACTCTAGTTTATCCACAGTAAATTTACATCCATCTTCTTAAAATGTGGGGTATTTAAAAACAATGATGATGAAAAGAAAATAAAAAAAGAATATAAAAGAATTTGCTTAGATTGTAAAAAAAAAAAAGCAAAATATTTTCAAAATTAAAAAGATAATTTAAACAGTTCTATTTTGTCTGCAAATTTCCTCAATGCTGTTCTTGTTATATAGAAAATATATATAATTATCTCATATATATATATGTTGAACATTATGATAATAATAAGACACCATCCTTATGCAGTCAAGGATGCCTGAGCATGGTGTTTTAACATCAAAACTTTATTGCTATTAATTTGCAGTGTGCCATTAATATTATTATTATAATTAATTAATAATTAATTATTAATAATTAATAATAATTATAATATTATTATTATAATAATTATCATATATTTATGCTCTACTTTCGTATTAAGCATTTTTTAAAGTAAATATCTAACTGTAGAATATACTTCCATTAGCAACCATTACTTATATATATATATATATATATATATATAGCACCTAATGAGTCAGACAAACCTACCAAGGTTTCTCCTAAGCGGATTGTCAGGGAAAGCTGGCTAAAGAGGAAAAGAAAAAAATGACATATAAAAAGGTAATTAAGACAACCCTACGTGACCAGGGAATAAAAGAAACTACACGGCAGAGGGGGAGGTTAACAATTTTATTACTTTTAATTTTTAATTTTCAGCGGGAGGAAGGTTTTCGAGATGAGTATAATCATCATCATGTTTTTATATATATATATATATATATATATATATATACGCATTGTTCATTCAGCAATGAATTAGAACTCTCTCAGCTATTGGGTGTGTATAATGATAATATACATGCAAAAAAGTCTGCCTCCTTCTACCGAGCACCCACAGCTCAGAGGGAGAATTGCTGACTGATGCCAATTCGGTCGGGTTTCAATCCTGGCTAAAAGGCAATTGGCTGTCTAACCGTACTGATGAGCTGTGATAGAGCAAAACAGATGTCTGCGGATGACTATACATATATCATTCCACCAAAGAATATATGTATATATATTGATTATTTCACCCAAGAATATATATATATATATGATAGAACAAAGAAAAAGAACTGGTAAGTATTCTATCTCAATCTAACACGTTTCACTTTTATCAAAGCTTTCTCCAGTGATCAAAATAAAGGGTTTAGTTCAAAATTTAAATCACTTGAAGAAGGTCGAAGAGTACAATGGCCGAAACATCACGAATATGGCTATAAAGATGACAATTGTCTGAATTATTTAAATAATGTAAATATATACCTTCATTGTAATTAATATTGTTCTTGCATTTGCATGTCTGTTTTGAAGATCATTAAAAATAATTGTGATGTAATATTTACTAATTCCGTATTATTTACGACATTACCTGGCAACATTCAACATTGACAGACAGACAGTGTTAAATGATGCCAATGACAGGTTGTTGTTGACCTTGAGTGATTGCGCTTGACAAATTTGCCTTTGTGAAAGCGAGGAAGGTGCAGTTTTAAGCCTACTCAGCACCTGCCCAATTCTTTGCTTCTAATTGTGTTATGGTGCCCTTCTGCAAGGAATGAGCACTTCCACTGGATATATATAAATTACCTGTGTGACTTCTAGAGAGCAGTAACAGTAGCAGTTATGAGCAGTCAAGTACAGCAGTTAACGAGAGCTGCTAGTCAGGCAGCATTATACGACCTTTGAACTTACTTATTTCTATAATACTTATTAGTAACACTTTTTTCTTTTTTTTTTTATAAGCGTTTCACCCCGAACAAGGCATGTCACTGCCACTACTGCGCAGGGGGCTACGTAGAGTGGAGAAAGGATGATTAAATATAGGAAATGTCAGAGGGTGGGTGATAGGCGGGTAAGGATACCGAGAATGAGGGTTGGGTAGATGAGAGTGTTCTGGGAATAATTGGGAGTTAGTGTGATAGGAGGTGTCTATTGACCCTACATTTAAACACCTGGAGATTGTAACTGTCGGGAAAGCAGACTTGTGGAAGGGAGTTCCACAGGTGGGAAGCGCGAGATAAGAAGCTGTTGGAGTAGAATTTACGGTTACATCTTATTTGTTTAACTGTAAAAGGGTGGGACCTAGTTGCTAATCTAGTATCTCGTGTAAATTCGTGCTTAGGCGGCACCAGTGATCTAAGCTCATCAGAGCAGAAGCCATGAAAGTACTTGTAGAAGAGGCACAGGGAAGCCACATCACGCCGGTGAGAGAGCGGCTGCAGCCGGTCTGCCAAGTCAGTATCAACCACGTTACAGATCCTCCTTAGTATTTTGTCAAGAAGCCCAAGGAGAGCAGCAGGGGCACTCGACCAGATATGGCAGCAATATTCAATTCACTCAATTCAATGTTTTTTGTTATACTAATGCACTGTTTTGAATCTATCCCCTATGTTATATGTCTTACTTCTGGCACAAACCGGGCACTACATCTTTGCGGCAAAGTTTCGCCACAAATCTAAAGCAAATTGGCGACAAAAATCCACAACAACTTGTCTTTTTACAATACTACTTCTTTATTTGCTGTATCATGGTCACTAAGTGGGGGGTCAGTTTATATATTAATTGTAATAGAGAATTAACCCCCTACTCTGCAATCCAGATTATATATTGATTATAATAGAGAATTGGTTCCCCACTTTATAACCACATTATAATTTCTAATTTTTTTGTCAAATTCTGATTAAGTATGAATCCACCTCTTCTCATTACTGATTAGCTACGCAGTCATGTCTTTTAGTTTTATTCCTTCTTCTTCTTCATGTGCCGTGTCCCTTCAGGACGTAGGCGATCATGGACTTCCACTTGGCTCTGTCTCTTGTCGCTCTCAGTAATTCTTTCTCTTGTTACTCCTCCCTAACCCTGCTCTGCAATCCATTTGCTCAAGCCCATAAATCTAGAATATAAATAAATAGAACCTATCATGGTCACAAAGTGAGGGATCATTTTATATATTGATTATAATATAGAATTGATCCCCCACTTTAGATTTTTACTGGAATATTAATAAAAATGTTTTCTACGTCTAGGAAGGCTTCTTTTACTTCTATGTGTCATGTCCCTTCAGGACGTAGGCGATCATGGACTTCCACTTGGCTCTGTCTCTTGTCGCTCTCAGTAATTCTTTCTCTTGTTACTCCTCCCAAACCCTGCTCTGCAATCCATTTGCTCAAGCCCATAAATCTAGAATATAAATGGATACAACCTATCATGGTCACAAACTGGGTGATCAGTTTATATATTGATTATAATAGAGAATTAACCCCCCACTTTATATCCACATTATAATTTCTAATTTGTTTATCAAATTCTGATTAGGTATGAATCCACCTCTTCTCATTACTGATTAGCTACGCAGTCATGTCTTTTAGTTTTTTTCTTCTTCTTCTTCATGTACTGTGTCCCTTCAGGACGTAGGTGATCATGGACTTCCACTTGGCTCTGTCTCTTGTCACTTTCAAAATTCTTCCTCTTGATATCTCTCCCAAACCCTGCTCTACCATCCATTTGCTCAGGCCTATCAAATAGGTCTTGAACTGCTTTTGCCTATCTCTCTTTCCCTTTATTCGTCCTGTGAGTATTAAATTTTCCAGCCCCTCTTTCCTCATTGCATGTTCAAAAAACCTCATCTGTCTCTTCCTTATAATAACAGACACACACACAAACATCTTACCTTTTACATGTATATATTATCGATTTTCTGCACTATTGTAAGAACTGCAACCTTGAAACTTCTGAATATCGTTTCTTATGTCTTTGTCTATGAGTGCATCAAATTTGATTAAAAGCAGACCACTCTTTCTATAACCCAATTTTTTCGATTATTGATTTTCGATATTTATTGGCGGTACCTTGGCACAAAGCCAAGCTAAGAACACTCACAGACGCTTATAGTACAACTGTGTAAATTTTCAAGAAAATCGGTTCAGCCGTTTTGGAGTCTATAGGTAACGGACACACACACATACACACACACACACACAAACAAAGTTGCATTTATAAATAAGTTTAGATCTTTTCTCCCTCCACTTATGGGTTCAACAGCAGGAAAAATTAGGTTCTATAGCCTTCGTCTATCACAGAAAGAAATGGCTGGCTACTAGGGGATAATCCTGTGCCTAGTCAGTCATGGATTGAAAGAGACATGATCACCCAAGCATGTATCATGTATGGCACTTAACTGACTGACTGGACCAGCATTGAGATCTTATCAATTAATCATAAATTATAAGCTAAAAGTTTTTTTTGTCACACATCTTGCTTGTCAAACTCTCTTCCAGCTCCATGCATTCCAACCAACTTTAAACTGCAAAAAATTTAAATTTCAATTGCTATCTTCTTTCCTCCTGATTACGTTTTCCTTTTCCTGCTCATTATTAATGTTTTAGTTCCTAATTCTTCCCCACCCTGTAACCCCTTGTGTCTTAGTGGCTTTACTGCCTTGCATGGGATGATACAGATTAAAACAAAAATTTAAATGCAATGTCAATCACTATCTACTGTCCTCCTGATTACTCTTTCATCTTCCTGCTCATTATTAATGTTTCTATTCCAAATTCTTCCCCACCCTGTAACCCCTTGCACCTTAGTGGCTTTACTGCCTTGCATGAGGTGAGACCGATTAAAAGTAAAACAAAAAACTCTTTTACTCATTTCAAATATTTTGAGTTGATATGATTTTCAAATGTTCATCCACTCAGTCACAAACTTATCCATACTTTTTTTTTTTAATCATTCCACTTTTGTTCAGATAACACCTGTCTTCATGGACTTGCATTCTCATGCTCGGGTGATTCAGATGAATACCTTCTAATTGCTTTTAAAGCGAATATAGGGCATTCAGAAATGTTTACAATTATTTCCGTGTTGCCACAGGCATACTTTTTGAAGTGCTTCCATTAAAAAAACTTGTGTTTTATGATATATAATATGGATAGATACTCAGCCATACATTTAGCATCGTGGTTAGATATAGGAATAGACATTTTGAGGTTTTTGATAATCTATTAACAAGTTTAACATAAGGTTTCTCTTAAGTTAAATTTGATCTAAAGATTTATCAAAAACATAACTGTCTAAATGCAAAAGCAAATTTTCAATTGCAGATTTAAAGAAAATTTTGTAAACATCTAGCGATTCAGTCAGTTAAGTTTGGGTGATCATGTCTTGAAAAAGGCATAATTGACTGAGCAGAAGATTTTCCTGCAATACACTACTGGCCATAATTATTAGGCCACCCCAGTTTTTTTTAAAAGAAATCATGTATTTCATACTATTTTTAGTATTTATTGCCAAATGAAAATAAAATGGTTCTTTTGTTATTATTACTTTGAAAAATTTTACAAGGCAATGAAGCAAAGATGAACTCGTCCGAATCACCCTAAATTTTCTTCATTCTTTCATTGATGAAACTGCAATATGGGTAATTATTAAATATTTATAAATTCATTTGATGCACATTTTATTGTGCAATATTAACAAAAGAACCATTCTATTTTCATTTACAATTATTCACTTCGCAATAAATAGTAAAATATAATATGAAATACATAATTTGAAAAAAAAAAGGGTTGCCTAATAATTATGGCCTGTAGTATATATATATATATATATATATATATATATATATATAATCTGCAAGGTGCGATGGGTAAATTGTCGTTATTTGCCTTGTTTAAATTTTGCCAAGTAATATTAACAAAAGAACCATTCTATTTTCATTTCCAATTATTCCCTTGCAATAAATACTAAAATATAGTATGAAATACATCATTTGTCTCAAACACTAGGGTGATCTATTAATTATATCTGTTAGTGTAGATTGCTGTTACTTTCTGCAGTGAAGTGGATAACAATCAAGGCTATAGAGCTCAACCTGTTCTGTTATTTAACCTATAGTTGGAGGGAAGAGACAGATTAATACCTTTCCCATGAATATCTGTGCATAAGTGAATGCAACAAATCTAACTGGAATTTGAACTCAACTCTCCCTGATTTCTCGTTCTGAGCTAATATCTACTCTACCACAATGTTAGACTTGTAGGATACATTATAATGTTTTGTTTTCTTTTCAAGGTTTTAATTTTGTCATGAGATTAGAAGAAGAGAAAGAGGACAAATATTGCTTAGACTCATAAAGGGTAGGAAGTCGTGGAGAGTCATGGATCCACATCATGACATGGTGTGTAAGAGGATACCTGAAAAATTAATATCAAACATTATATTTTGTTTTTACTTCTTTGATTATGCAAGAGATTATGAATTCTTTTTAAGCATGTCTTGTTTGAATGTTAGACTTGTAGGATACATTATAATGTTTGATTTGCCTTTCAAGGTTTTAATTTTGTCCTGGGGCAGAAGATAAAAGTTTAGCAACCTTTCTGATGGTGGGGAATATATAAAATACTTATTGCAGCTACCAAAACTCTTGAACTTGTTTGTCTTACCCAAAGGGGCCCAAATAACTACAGGCAACCTCAACTCTATACAAAGATTTCAGAAACTAAAATAGAAAAAGAAGACTAATATTGCTTAGAGTTATGAAAAGTAGGAAGTCGTGGAGAGTCATGGATCCACATCATCTAGTAATTATTTCAACAAAACTTATTCTGATCATTCTGATTAGAAAAGAACTCCACAATTTGTTGGTGAGGGCCTCACGCACAACACAGAGGACTACATTAAGTGCCTTAAAAGGGTAGTTTTGCCCTGGTTCAAGAAAGTGGTTTTGCGGGAGATCCTATGTCTGGCAACAGGACTCTGCACCATGCTACACGAGCAAGAGAACCCAATCATGGCTGTCAGACAATTTCTAAGAACACATCACCCTTTAAATCTGGCGACCTAACTTCCTACACTGTAACCCCTTGACTATTACGTGCAGGGTACAGTTAAGTTGATAGACGACTCAACAAAACTCATGATATTCGTGTTTTTTTGTTTTTTTTATAATCATATCGCCCCAAGCAAGGCATTTTGCTGCCACTGTTTTGCAGGGGGGCTACATAGGAGGAGAGATATGAGAAAGAGCGACAGGTTATAGAGAGTGTCAGGAAGTAGGTAAGAGAAGGATGACTGTGGCCATAAAGTGAGGGATCAGTTGATATATTGATTGCAATGTAGAATTGATCCCCCACTTTATATCCAAATTCTAATAGTATAGTTTTTTTTTTTATAATCATATCACCCCAAACCAGGCATTTTACTGCCACTGTTTTGCTGGGGGTTAAATAAAAGGAAAGTTATGAGAAAGAGTGACTGGTTATAGGGGGTGTCAGGAAGTGGGTACGAGAAGGATGAGAATACTGATTAGAGTGGAGAGGACGGAGAAAAGAGCATGAGAGAGAGGATAAACACTTATTCTTTGTATATTTTTATTCTTGTGAACACGAAGCTACCTCTGCTGACATGATGTAAATGATCCTACAAGATACAGAAAAAATATTTTAAAGTTATTGATGCGCCACTGTTATGGTTAACATGCCTTCTTAATGTTTCTACGTTAAGACCTATGGTTTGTTTTGAGTTACACTTTCAGTGCTTGTAAAATTTGTGTTTTTTTTAATTATTTCACCTCGATTAAGGTAATAAAGTTACTAAGATACGAAATGTAGAATTCTTGGATAGCAACAGCCAGTAATCAACTGTAGTTGAAGTTGAAATAGACTGCTCCCATTCACCCAGCAAACTGGTAGGTGGTTTATATAACAGTCTGGGAGATTCCATTCTGTTATCTAGGCAAGTCTATTCTGTAAGTTATGACTGGCTGATGATTCCAGTGTGGATATTGTGCTCAATACATATCAGCACAATATCCACCCTATAGAGGAGAGAAAGACATGTATTGAGTTACAACCCTGTTTATTTTTGTATGCCAAATGGACGTTAGTTGGAGACATCCTTGCAAAGGTGAGTCTCATACTCTTAATTGTTACAGAATGTCAAAAATAAAAGGAGTATTATTAAGGTGAGAGAACGTTAAAAGAATAGATAGAAGGCCAGGAACCAACATTTGCTTCCCTAGTAATATTATCATTTCACCCCAATAAAGGTAATAAAATTACTAAGATGCAGAAAAATATGCTACATAATAATATATATCTAACAATATCAGGAATATATTTGCATGATATGCTTATTTTTAAAAGTATTGATATCTAAGATTATGGTCAATTTAGACTTGGCAGAAGATGTCAAATTCAGAAAGACCAATTTTTGAAATCTTCAGACTTTGGAACATCACCAGAAGGCATTTCTTGTACAGCAAACTGCACTAAACACACAATTTAGTAAATGGCTTGTGAGATCAGGAAAACATGTCATTACAGTTGGTGATCTCAGCCAATCTGTTTTCCAAACGGTGCAAGTAAAGCCCAGCTTTCGTGAAGGAGTCATAATAATGATAAAAAGACTTGGAGGTCATAATGGATGGTTTTGAAAAAGCTCTTATTAGATGAGGAAGTCAAATTGAGAGTTATTGCGTATCATGCAACAGCAAATGAAAGTACTTAAAAGTTTGTCATTATTCAGAGTATCCTTCTGCAAGAAACACATTATTGGTTTCTTTTTAATCGTTCCACCCCAAGCAAATCAGAAACGATACTAGTTTACAGGGCATTACAGTGACAGAAAAAACTGGATACAGTGAGTATTGAAGAAAGGAAAAAGTTGAACGGGATTCAAGAAGATAGAAAATGGCAATTGATGTTGCATTTAAATTTTTGGAGATTGTATCTATCAGAGAAGCAAGTAAAAAGTAGGGAGTTCCACAATTGGAAAATCAAAGAAAGGACAAGAGAAAGATGGAATCCAAAGAGATAGAAGATAGCAACTGACATTGCATTTAAAATTTTGGAGATTGTAGCTATCAAGGAAGTAAGTAAAAAGAAGGGAGTTCCACAGGTGGGAAGTGCAAGAAATTAAACCGTTAGAGTAAAAGTAGCAGTTACATTTAACAATTTCAGCAGTAAAAGGGTGGAACCTTGATACCAATCCAAAGGCATTCTTAAATTCATTAGATTGGGGCACCAGGGAAAAAAAATTGCCAAAGCAGTTACAAAAATCAGAAGGAAGTCACATCAGTGAGAAAATGACTTAAGTCAAGATGCCAATCAGAATCAATTATCTTTTGGTTTTGTCAAGAGCCTAAAGATGAATAGCAGGAACATCCGACCAGATATGGCAACAGGATTCAATGCACAGATGAATGGTAGATTTATAATTGTGCAGATTTAAACCATCTTCATCATTGAGGAGCTTGTGCAGTATGATAAGCAAGTAAATGGAAGGAATTCTACAGGTGAGAAATGCAAGAAAAGAAACTGTAGGAGTAGAATTGGCAGTTATATTTAACTATTTAAATGGTAACAGGGTGGGACCTAGATGCCAATCTAGTAACATGCTTAAGTTCATGTGGTCAGAGCACCAGGGAAAAAAACGATCGCCAGAGCAGTTGCCATGAAAATATTTGTGAAAAAGACAGAGGGAAGCCACATCACAGCAGTAAGAAAGTGACCAAAGTCAAAGTCAGGAGCAATTACATAGCCGATGCTTCTTTGAATTTTGCCGAGAACCTTGAGATATAGCAGCCGTATTTAATGCAAACATAAATGGTAGATTTATAAATGTGTGGTTTTAAACCTTCTTCGTCTATGAGGTTCCTATCGAGCCTTTCCTTATTCATATAGTCAAACAAATATGGAATAAACTTCCAGTACATTTTCTTTGTTTCTAGTGAGATTTTCCTTGTTGAAATTTTGTGTCCAAGCCGCATGCACCCTGGTCTGGGTTGAGCCGGCTTTCTCCTTGATGGAGAAAGTTTCATTGGGATTTCTTTAAGGGCAGGGTCCAAGTAACATTTGAATACATGGTTCTGTTGTCATTTTGCGCTATCACGCGGTGTGACATCATAGAACCACATTGCAAATTTGCGAACTGCATTTGTTATTTTTGGTAACTATTGCCGTTGCCTAGCAGAGTTTTATGTCAGCACAAAATAAAATCGTCGCTGATGGTGGATGTTATTGTGTTACCGTCTTAATAATCACTGTGAGCCAAAAGCTTAGAACTAACTTAATAAAAAATTATCCAAATGTTGGAGAATTTTTGTCTTTATTTTCACCTGAAATTAAAGCCAAAATACAACGTTTAGAACAGCTCATGATTAAACATAGTAGACACTCATTGTCTCTTATATTTAACAGTATGTTTAGAAAATTATTTGCTGCCTTGATACACTAAATATATATATATATATATATGTAATGAATTATTTTGAACATTATTTTTACCGATACTCAAATTTAAGTAGATATTCTGTTTTTAATTAAACAGTATTTTATATTTATATCTACTGGCCTGATTATTTCACGATACATTTTTATGACAAAAATGTGTGCTATCCAGCAGGATTCGAACCTGCGACCCCTATTACATAGGGGAAGCATACCATTTGATCTGGTACCATCTTGACCACTCAACCATGGATAGCCTCTTGATCGGACGAGGTTTTTATCATGCTTATATAACACAATTTTCGATCTATCGTAAACAAACCATATCTGCTCTGTAATGTATCGTAATGTCAAACAAATGTAAACATGTTACGGAAATTAACGAAATTTAACGAAACTTTGTTATAAGCAACCGACAATTTGTAATGAATTATTTTGAACATTATTTTTACCGATACTCGTATTTAAGTAGATATTCTGTTTTTAATTAAACAGTATTTTATATTTATATCTACTGGCCTGATTATATTAGTTTTTGCTTCAGGTTTGGCTCTAAGTAGGTATAATTGTAGTTCTTAGTCTCAGCCATGATACCATTTACTCAGAGGACTTATTTAGCCTTCAAAATTCAGTTTACGATGAAAAAACTTATTTGATATCGATAGCAGGAAATCAAAATTTGAGTTACATCCATTCATTTTTCTTTCAGTCTATGGTTTTGCTTTGACTGGAAACAACTATTGCTTTTTAGTCTTTTGTGCCAACATCCAAAGAGTCTGAGCTCCAGGACGATTGATTAGTTTTAAAGCTTTCATTACACCCGAGCAACGCTGGGCTATACTGCTATTATATTATAATTCAAATGCATTTTTAGAAATGAATGAATTAAAATTTCAAGTTTCTGAATCTGTACTAAACTAGCTTCTTAATTTTAAATGCTTTCTTCAAATTGAAATTTCTTTCAAGGCGGTTGTCACAAAAAATAAGTACAGGGGTTGAAAAAACAGTTATGGATGGGGGAATATTTCCAAAAAATTAATAAAGAGTGGAATTGTTAGAGATCCCGTCAGTTCCAATTATGCCAGGAATTAATATTTATTATCGCTATGTGCAATAATTTTGACACACAGCCAAAAAGGGAGTGGGGTGAGGCTAGTCAGTACTTCTATCCTAGACCTAGGTAATCAGATTCACGACCCAATCACTCATTACAATATGTTCATTCGCCCCAAGAATTCATTCATCCACCTTACAATGCTACATATACCATAATGCGATGTATTGAAAGGGAGGACTTAAAAAAGGAAGAAAACCCATGATATAAAAATTTTATTTCATATATATATATATTTTTTTTTATACTCATATTGCCCCAAGCAAAGGCATTTTACTGCCACTGTTTTGCAGGGGGTTACATAAAAGAAAAGTTATGAGAAAGAATGACAGGTTATAGGGAGCGTCAGGAAGTGGGTAAGAGAAAGATGAGAATACTGATGAGAGTGGATGGAGAAAGGAGCACGAGAGAGAGGATGCAAGTTAGTGAGATAGGAGATGACTACTGACTTTACATTTAAATTCTTGGAGATTGTATCTGTCGGGGAAGCAAGTAAATGGAAGTGCGGGAAGTGCGAGAAAAGAAGCTGTTGGAGTAGAATTTGCGTTTAAAATTTATTGGTTTCACAGTAAAAGGGTGGGATCTAGTTCCAAATCTTGTGGTTCGAGTAAATTCATATATAGGGGTCACCAGTGAGCTAAGTTTACCGGAGCAGAAGCTATGAAAGTGTTTGTAGAAGTCAGTTAGTTAAGTGCCATACGTGATACACGCTTGGGCGATCATGTCTCAAAAGAGACATGACTGACTGGGCAGAAGATTATCTCGCAGTAGGTTGCCATTGCTTTCTGCGGTAGACTGGTTGCCAATCAAGGCTATAGAACCCAATCTGTCCTGTTATTTAACCCATAACTGGAAGGAATAGATGGATTAATACCTTTCCCAAGGGTATTTGCACATAAGTAAATGCAATGAATTCAACTGGAATTCGAACTCAGCTCTCCGATTTCTCATTCCGAGCTGATATCCACTGCACCACAACACAGGAAAACCACATTATACTGAAGAGAAAGTGACTGTATCTGAGCTGCCAAGTCAGGATTGATCACATTACAGATTCTCTCTTGGATTTTGTCAAGGACCCCTAGGAGGACAGCAGGAGCACCCGACCAGATATGGCAGCAGTGTTCAATGCGCAGGCAGATGGTAGATTTATATATGTGCAAGACTGTTTCAGATGGGAAAAACTTCCTGGCCCTGCACAGAGAACCGATTTCCTTAGCAGCAGATTTAGCTATGGATTCTATATAGTCATTCCATTTGAGGTCTGTTGTGCAAGTTAAGCCAAGGAGGAGCAGTGTTTTGCTTTCAGGGAGACAAGCCTGATCCATGCTAATGGGGGGTAGGAGCGATTTTCTGTGGTGGTTAATAGATAGCAGCTTTGTTTTGGAATCATTAAAATTCATGTGCCATTTCTTCCTCCATTTTGTTTTTACAAAACTATATCTAAAATATGATAGGAAAATGAGAGGAGAGGAGAAGAGATAAACACCCCCCCCCCAAAAAAAAACTAAAATATAACCAATCATTCAAACTAAAAATAATAAATGTTAATCAGTTAATAGAGTGTCGGCTGTATTCTGCCAATAAGAATCCGACTCACTAACAGAGAACATAAGAATGAAAAACATCAGTAACTTTTTGTTTTAAGTCCCGACGATTTTCCCCTTCAAATTTATCCAAAATAGCATTATCTCTGTGCAAATGTATATGTTGAACTCAAATCAACTGTTAGTTATTGAAGAAACTTACCTTTTTTATCTAAATGTCCATCAAAAAAACGAACTATATCTTGCACTTTTTCTCTCCCGTAACTCTCATGAAGTCATGTAATTAACTGCAGAATGACGTACTGCGCATGTGAATGAATTTTGACAGATTTTTCTTCATTTACTGATACTTCCGGTGATGTACTTCCGGTAATTAAAGTAATACACTATTGTATTTTTACGCTTATTACTCTCAAAACAGGAAGTACATTGCCGGAAGTTTCAGTAAATGATGAAATTCGACCAAAATTGCTGCCTACGTAGAACGTCATTCTGCAGTTAATTACATGACTTCGTGAGAGTTATGAGAGAGAAAAAGTGCAAGATATAGTTCGTTTTTTTTATGGACTTTCAAAGCAAAAAATGTAAGTTTCTTCAATAACTAATTGTTGATTTGAGTTCAGCATATACATTTGCACAGAAATAATGCTATTTGGGATAAATTTGAAGAGGGAAAAGCCGTCGGTACCTAAAACAAACTTTGACCAAAAATGCTACAGGAGTGGAAAAATTCAAAGCTGACCCAGACAAGATTGGAAAAGGGTGCCAAAAAAAAATTGACGAGATAAGGAATCTTGACGTGGGTCATGACAAAAGAGAATGCTGAGAACAAGCCAGGGATGATGCTTACTCACATTAACAAGGTAAATGAAGAGAGTCTATCTTAACCGGGGGGGGGGGGGTCACAGAAAACCCCATTGTGAAAAAAAAGGGAATGAAAAAAAAAAACAAAAAAAACTGGCCCATTTCACACAAATCAAGCTTGCTCATTATGCCTGGAATGATTAAAACAAAAAAAATATAACGTAAAAAAAAACATCTTCTTTCCCAAATTTATATACAAAACCTCACAGATGCATAATGAGATTTCGTCATAGCCAAAAACGATAGGCTTCTCATTCGACATTGTTCTGTTGTTTCTTGCATTGAAGCCAGAATGATGCGATCCCTCGTCAGTATTCCCATTTTGAACGTCAACACCATTTTTTGTTTGTGAAGTTTTGCTTTATTAGTTGCTTTGCCGTGCATATATTTATTAGATTTTAAGATTATTTCTTTCTGTTCATTTCTTTTACCAATTCTACACTATTTACATTATTCGGACTATTGTCCTCATCTTTGTTGCCATTTGTATGGCATTTTGGCCGTTGTACACTCCAACCTTCTTCAAATGCTAGGAATTTCAAACCAAACTTTTTATTACAATCACTGGGGTATATTTACAGTATTTACAGTATTCGGACCATTGTCCTCATCTTTGTTGCCATGTGTACGATATTTCGGCTGTTTTACACTCCGGCCTTCTTCAACTGCTAGGAATTTTGAACCAAACCCTTTATTACAATCACTGGGGTATATCATCCTCATTTCTTGTGTAAAGCCTCGATTGGAAATCATGAGGTATCACTCTCTAGCCCTGCAAGTTACTTGTTCAACACTGCTGTAGCCTGGTATTGAACTCACAACTCTTTGGGTCCAATGTCTATATCCACTGGGCCATATGTCCTTACATCTCAGAAATATAAGCAAATACCAGTTCTGTTTGTTGGGCATTTCTGTGAATTACAATTAGCCATTTCCACTTACTCTACAGACCGAAGAATTCATCATCCATCTAAGTGCATTTATACAATGAGAACAAATCCATAAAATCTTCTATTTGTAATTTCTTGGCATTTTAATATCAAGTATAAAACAGAGATCCGAAGGCGAATTGGCATTGTGAAGAAAGCATTCCAGAATTTGAGTAAAGTATTAAGAGACAGGAAAATTTCGCTAGAAACAAGGAAGAGAATACCGGATTGCTATGTGATGTCAGTTCTTCAATATGACAGTGAATGCTGGACAATATCATTGAAGATGAAGGAAAAACTTGAATCAACCAAAATAGGGTTCTACAGAAGCATACTGGACATAAAGTGGGGGATCAGTTCCGTATTACAATCAATATATAAACTGACCCCCTCACTTTGTGGTCACTGCACTTATATTCCAAATGCATAAAGATTCATTCCAGGAGCTGAGAAGAGTATTAAGAAACAAGACAATTTCATTAGAAACAATTAAGAGAGTACTGGATTGCTATGTGATGTCAGTTCTTCAATATGGCAGTGAATGCTGGACAATATCTTCGAAGATGAAGGAAAAACTTGAAACAACTGAAATGTGGTTCTACAGAAGGATGCTGTGAATATCATTGACTGAGCATGTGAGCAATGGTGAGGTTTTGGAAATGATAGAGACAAAAAGGAAATTGATATTTAACAAGAGACAACTGAAGTTCCTGGGACATGCAATGAGGAAGGATGGCTTGGAGAACTTGATACTAACAGGCCAGATAGAAGGGAAAAAGAGACAGAGGAAAGCAGCAGATAACATATTTGGAGGACCTGATCAGGTGGATGAAGGAACGAGGGTTGCATGGTGTAACAGGAGAAAGCATGCTAAGAGCCACCAGGGATAGGGAAACGTGGAAAGCCATGATCACCTACATCCTGAAAGGACAGGGCACATAGAAGAAGAATATATATGCCAACTGCTTATAAGAAATTATAATGTGGATATAAAATGGGGGATCAATTCTATATTACAATCAATATCTAAACTGATCCCTCCTTTTGTGGCCATGCTAGTTTCTATACATTTATATTCTAGATTTATGGGCTTGAGCTAGTGGATGGCAGAGTGAGGTTTGAGTGATGTAACAGGAGAAAGCATGCTAAGAGCCACCAGGGATATGGAGATGTGGAAATAAATTTTTATTAAGTTGGTTCTAAGCTTTCGGCTCACATGAGCCATCTTCAGAGAGGTTACAAGGACGTTAATATAAAAACATCCACCATCAGCGACGATTTTATCCTGTGTTGACATAAAACTTTGTTACGCCACGGCAACAGTTACCAAATAACAGACAGAATTTGTAAATTTGTAATGCGGTTCTATGACGTCACACCTCGTGAAAGCCTGAAATGATCACAGAACCATATATTTAAGTAACAATGTAATGTATTATGGCCAGATTTAAACATGATTTTATTAAGTGTGGGTTGTTTGGATTTAATGTAGATGGCCTCCAATATCTGAAGGTTCTTAATAAAAAATTATCCAAATGTTGGAGAATTTTTGTCTTTATTTTCACCTGAAATTAAAGCCAAAATATGATGTTTAGAATGGCTCATGATTAAACATAATAGACATTCATTGTCTGTTATATTTAACAGTATATCTATATATATATATATTTATTATAAATTATATTTTAGAACATGTACATAATTTTTTTTATATATCCACTTAGGACATTTGTTTCAACATTGAAACTTCAATGTCTCATCAGGCAGTGTGGATAGGAATGGAAAGCCTCTTTTCTTATAATTGGTCAGTTGTGAGTGGGATGTTGGTGGGGGTTAGTGATAAGGGAACGGGTCTCGTGGATTGACTGTTAGAATTTTGAAGAAAGTGGTGTGGGTAGTTAAAATGGTTGATTAATGAGAGTCTTTGATTTCTAGACAGATTTAACATTAGCAGTTAGAATGTATGTTAATATGGTTGATTAATGCATATATATATATATATATATATATATATATATATATATCTATATATATATATATTTTAATTCAGATACTTTAATCCAAGTGGAAAAAGCAGGAAGGTAAATTCTAAAAATCAGATCCTAATTAATATTAAAAATTTTATTTTAATATTAAAAAATGATACGTCTATTTAAAAAGGAAAATTAGACTGATTTTTCTCCAGTTTCTGAAAGGATTTTTCTGTTGCTGAGGTGATGTGTTTTCATATCAAAATGATCATCCAACATCATTGAATTAATCCTTTTTTAATTTATATATATATATATATATATATATATATATATATATATAAGAGAAGTTGAAAATGTTTAATTCTTACACAAAATGCTACTCAGAAATCATTGCAAAATTTTCTAAAAAAACTCAAATTCATAGAACAATATAAATCTAAATCTCTCTAAACTTATCTATAAATGGAACTGTGTGTCTGTGTGTTTCCGTTACCTATAGACGCCGAAATGGCTGAACCGATTTTCTTGAAAATTTACACAGTTGTACTATAAGCATCTGCGAGTGTTCTTAGCTAGATTTTTGTCGAAGTACCCACAATAAATATCAAAATTGATAATCGAAAAAATTGGGTTATAGAAGGAGTGGTCCGATTTTAATCAAATTTGATACACTCATAGACAAAGACATAAGAAACAATATTCAGAAGTTTCAAGGCTGCAGTTCTTACAATAGTGCAGAAAATCGATAATATATATATATATATATATATATATAAGGCAACATGTTTGTGTGTGTGTGTCTGTTTATCTGTCTGTATGTCCTTTATACAATCCACAATTTTTATCCGATTCTCACTAAACTTCACACAAATATTCTTTAGGTTGGGTCTGAGCTCCAAGACCATGGATTAGTTTTAAAGCTTTCATTACACCCAAGCAACACTGGGTTATACTGCTAGTCAAGAATAATTGGACAAAATGGTCATCTGAAAAAAATTTGGTGAATATAACTGTCATCTGAAAAAAAAAATATTTAATATTTGATGGCCACATTTCTTGGCATTAGAAACTGTCAGAGAATTTACATTTTATATGTAGAACATTTTTTTTTTCGGCAAAGGAAATTTCGTCCCTAAGTGAACTTCTAATCGATGAATATAAAGACATAAAAAATTTTTGTTATTTCAAATATAAAAGACGTGTCTCCTCGTTGAGTTCTTGGTAAGTGAAACCGACATAGGTACAAGCAAACAATTGAGACGGATTCACAGACAGTAGGAAAAATCACCCTATGGAAGCGTCGGACAATTTTCATAAAAGCAGAAGTCGAAAAGTGGGTTGGAGAAAAGAAAAAAAAGAGACAAAAAAAATGAATGCGTTTCAAATGAACTTGAGGCAACCTGATGTTCGAAATGTAAAGGTCACAAGTTACAAATCTGATATTACCAAAATTAATATGAAAATGTGTCGAACGAACTGTTTCTTTTCTTTCGTTTCATTGAAGAATTTTAATTCTGAAGACAAAATTAAAACGAGAGAAAATAGTAAAATGAACAGTTTTGTCTTGAGAAGAACCAAACGTAATCATCATCACTACTAACACCACCATTATCATCACTAATAGCATCATTATCATCACTAATAGCATCATTATCATTACTAATACCACCATTATCATCACTAATAGCATCATCATCACTACTGACACCACCATTATCATCACTAATACCACCATTATCATCACTAATAGCATCATTATCATTACTAATACCACCATTATCATCACTAATAGCATCATCATCACTACTAACACCACCATTATCATCACTAATAGCATCATCATCACTAATAACACTACCATAATCATCACTGATAGCATCATTATCACTACTAGCACCATCATCACTACTGACACCACCATTATCATCACTAATACCACCATTATCATCACTAATAGCATCATTATCATTATTAATACCACCATTATCATCACTAATAGCATCATCATCACTACTAACACCACCATTATCATCACTAATAGCATCATTATCACTACTAACACCACCATTATCATCACTAATAGCATCATTATCACTACTAACACCACCATTATCATCACTAATAGCATCATTATCACTACTAACACCACCATTATCATCAATAATAACATCATTATCACTACTAACACCACCATTATCATCACTAATAGCATCATTATCACTACTAACACCACCATTATCATCACTAATAACATCATTATCACTACTAACACCACCATTATCATCACTAATAGCATCATTATCACTACTAACACCACCATTATCATCACTAATAGCATCATTATCACTACTAACACCACCATTATCATCACTAATAGCATCATTATCACTACTAACACCACCATTATCATCACTAATAACATCATTATCACTACTAACACCACCATTATCATCACTAATAGCATCATTATCACTACTAACACCACCATTATCATCACTAATAGCATCATTATCACTACTAACACCACCATTATCATCACTAATAACATCATTATCACTACTAACACCACCATTATCATCACTAATAGCATCATTATCACTACTAACACCACCATTATCATCACAAATAGCATCATTATCACTACTAACACCACCATTATCATCATTAATAACATCATTATCACTACTAACACCACCATTATCATCACTAATAGCATCATTATCACTACTAACACCACCATTATCATCACTAATAACATCATTATCACTACTAACACCACCATTATCATCACTAATAGCATCATTATCACTACTAACACCACCATTATCATCACTAATAACATCATTATCACTACTAACACCACCATTATCATCACTAATAGCATCATTATCACTACTAACACCACCATTATCATCACTAATAGCATCATTATCACTACTAACACCACCATTATCATCACTAATAGCATCATCATCACTACTAACACCACCATTATCATCACTAATAGCATCATCATCACTACTAACACCACCATTATCATCACTAATAGCATCATCATCACTACTAACACCACCATTATCATCACTAATAGCATCATTATCACTACTAACACCACCATTATCATCACTAATAGCATCATTATCACTACTAACACCACCATTATCATCACTAATAACATCATTATCACTACTAACACCACCATTATCATCACTAATAGCATCATTATCACTACTAACACCACCATTATCATCAATAATAACATCATTATCACTACTAACACCACCATTATCATCACTAATAGCATCATTATCACTACTAACACCACCATTATCATCACTAATAGCATCATTATCACTACTAACACCACCATTATCATCACTAATAGCATCATTATCACAACTAACACCACAATTATCATCACTAATAGCAACATCATCACTACTAACACCACCATTATCATCACTAATAGCATCATTATCACTACTAACACCACCATTATCATCACTAATAACATCCTTATCACTACTAACACCACCATTATCATCACTAATAGCATCATTATCACTACTAACACCACCATTATCATCACTAATAACATCATCATCACTACTAACACCACCATTATCATCACTAATAACATCATCATCACTACTAACACCACCATTATCATCACTAATAGCATCATTATCACTACTGACACCACAATTATCATCACTAATAGCATCATCATCACTACTGACACCACCATTATCATCACTAATAGCATCATTATCACTACTAACACCACCATTATCATCACTATTAGCATCATTATCACTACTAACACCACCATTATCATCACTAATAGCATCATTATCACTACTAACACCACCATTATCATCACTAATAGCATCATCATCACTACTAACACCACCATTATCATCACTAATAGCATCATCATCACTACTAACACCACCATTATCATCACTAATAGCATCATTATCACTACTAACACCACCATTATCATCACTATTAGCATCATTATCACTACTAACACCACCATTATCATCACTAATAGCATCATTATCACTACTAACACCACCATTATCATCACTAATAGCATCATCATCACTACTAACACCACCATTATCATCACTAATAGCATCATCATCACTACTAACACCACCATTATCATCACTAATAGCATCATTATCACTACTAACACCACCATTATCATCACTAATAGCATCATTATCACTACTAACACCACCATTATCATCACTAATAGCATCATCATCACTACTAACACCACCATTATCATCACTAATAGCATCATCATCACTACTAACACCACCATTATCATCACTAATAGCATCATCATCACTACTAACACCACCATTATCATCACTAATAGCATCATCATCACTAATAACACTACCATAATCATCACTGAGAGCATCATTATCACTACTAGCATCATCATCACTACTGACACCACCATTATCATCACTAATACCACCATTATCATCACTAATAGCATCATTATCATTACTAATACCACCATTATCATCACTAATAGCATCATCATCACTACTAACACCACCATTATCATCACTAATAGCATCATCATCACTACTAACACCACCATTATCATCACTAATATCATCATCATCACTACTAACACCACCATTATCATCACTAATAGCATCATCATCACTACTAACACCACCATTATCATCACTAATAGCATCATCATCACTACTAACACCACCATTATCATCACTAATAGCATCATCATCACTAATAACACTACCATAATCATCACTGAGAGCATCATTATCACTACTAGCATCATCATCACTACTGACACCACCATTATCATCACTAATACCACCATTATCATCACTAATAGCATCATTATCACTACTAATACCACCATTATCATCACTAATAGCATCATTATCACTACTAACACCACCATTATCATCACTAATAACATCATTATCACTACTAACACCACCATTATCATCACTAATAGCATCATTATCACTACTAACACCACCATTATCATCACTAATAGCATCATTATCACTACTAACACCACCATTATCATCACTAATAACATCATTATCACTACTAACACCACCATTATCATCACTAATAGCATCATTATCACTACTAACACCACCATTATCATCACAAATAGCATCATTATCACTACTAACACCACCATTATCATCATTAATAACATCATTATCACTACTAACACCACCATTATCATCACTAATAGCATCATTATCACTACTAACACCACCATTATCATCACTAATAACATCATTATCACTACTAACACCACCATTATCATCACTAATAGCATCATTATCACTACTAACACCACCATTATCATCACTAATAGCATCATCATCACTACTAACACCACCATTATCATCACTAATAACATCATTATCACTACTAACACCACCATTATCATCACTAATAGCATCATTATCACTACTAACACCACCATTATCATCACAAATAGCATCATTATCACTACTAACACCACCATTATCATCATTAATAACATCATTATCACTACTAACACCACCATTATCATCACTAATAGCATCATTATCACTACTAACACCACCATTATCATCACTAATAACATCATTATCACTACTAACACCACCATTATCATCACTAATAGCATCATTATCACTACTAACACCACCATTATCATCACTAATAACATCATTATCACTACTAACACCACCATTATCATCACTAATAGCATCATTATCACTACTAACACCACCATTATCATCACTAATAGCATCATTATCACTACTAACACCACCATTATCATCACTAATAGCATCATCATCACTACTAACACCACCATTATCATCACTAATAGCATCATCATCACTACTAACACCACCATTATCATCACTAATAGCATCATCATCACTACTAACACCACCATTATCATCACTAATAGCATCATTATCACTACTAACACCACCATTATCATCACTAATAGCATCATTATCACTACTAACACCACCATTATCATCACTAATAACATCATTATCACTACTAACACCACCATTATCATCACTAATAGCATCATTATCACTACTAACACCACCATTATCATCAATAATAACATCATTATCACTACTAACACCACCATTATCATCACTAATAGCATCATTATCACTACTAACACCACCATTATCATCACTAATAGCATCATTATCACTACTAACACCACCATTATCATCACTAATAGCATCATTATCACAACTAACACCACAATTATCATCACTAATAGCAACATCATCACTAATAACACCACCATTATCATCACTAATAGCATCATTATCACTACTAACACCACCATTATCATCACTAATAACATCCCTATCACTACTACCACCATTATCATCACTAATAGCATCATTATCACTACTAACACCACCATTATCATCACTAATAACATCATCATCACTACTAACACCACCATCATTATCATCACTAATAACATCATCATCACTACTAACACTACATTATCATCACTAATAGCATCATTATCACTACTGACACCACAATTATCATCACTAATAGCATCATCATCACTGATGACACCACCATTATCATCACTAATAGTATCATTATCACTACTAACACCACCATTATCATCACTATTAGCATCATTATCACTACTACCACCACCATTATCATCACTAATAGCATCATTATCACTACTAACACCACCATTATCATCACTAATAGCATCATCATCACTACTACCACCACCATTATCATCACTATCATCATCATCACTACTAACACCACCATTATCATCACTAATAGCATCATTATCACTACCAACACCACCATTATCATCACTATTAGCATCATTATCACTACTAACACCACCATTATCATCACTAATAGCATCATTATCACTACTAACACCACCATTATCATCACTAATAGCATCATCATCATCACTACTAACATCATCATTATCATCACCATAGTATCATCATCACTACTAATACCACCATTATCATCACTAATAGCATCATTATCACTACTAACACCACCATTATCATCACTAATAGCATCAATATCACTACTAACACCACCATTATCATCACTAATAGCATCAACAACAACAATTATCACTACTACCACTACCATTATCATCACTAATAGCATCATCATCACTACTAACACCACCATCATCACTAATAGCATCATCATCACTACTAACACCACCATTATCATCACTAATAGCATCATCATCATCACTAATAACACTACCATAATCATCACTGAGAGCATCATTATCACTACTAGCATCATCATCACTACTGACACCACCATTATCATCACTAATACCACCATTATCATCACTAATAGCATCATTATCATTAATAATAACACCATTATCATCACTAATAGCATCATCATCACTATTTTTTATCATCATTATCATCACTAATAGCATCATCATCACTACTAACACCACCATTATCATCACTAATATCATCATCATCACTACTAACACCACCATTATCATCACTAATAGCATCATCATCACTACTAACACCACCATTATCATCACTAATAGCATCATCATCACTACTAACACCACCATTATCATCACTAATAGCATCATCATCACTAATAACACTACCATAATCATCACTGAGAGCATCATTATCACTACTAGCATCATCATCACTACTGACACCACCGCCATCATCACTAATACCACCATTATCATCACTAATAGCATCATTATCACTACTAATACCACCATTATCATCATCACTAATAGCATCATCATCACTACTAACACCACCATTATCATCACTAATAGCATCATTATCACTACTAACACCACCATTATCATCACTAATAGCATCATTATCACTACTAACACCACCATTATCATCACTAATAGCATCATTATCACTACTAACACCACAATTATCATCACTAATAGCATCATCATCACTACTAACACCACCATTATCATCACTAATAGCATCATTATCACTACCAACACCACCATTATCATCACTAATAGCATCAGCATCACTACTAACACCACCATTATCATCACTATTAGCATCATTATCACTACTAACACCACCATTATCATCACTAATAGCATCATTATCACTACTAACACCACCATTATCATCACTAATAGCATCATCATCACTACTAACACCACCATTATCATCACTAATAGCATCATTATCACTACTAACACCACCATTATCATCACTAATAGCATCATCATCACTACTAACACCACCATTATCATCACTAATATCATCATCATCACTACTAACACCACCATTATCATCACTAATAGCATCATCATCACTACTAACACCACCATTATCATCACTAATAGCCTCATCATCACTACTAACACCACCATTATCATCACTAATAGCATCATCATCACTAATAACACTACCATAATCATCACTGAGAGCATCATTATCACTACTAGCATCATCATCACTACTGACACCACCATTATCATCACTAATACCACCATTATCATCACTAATAGCATCATTATCATTACTAATACCACCATTATCATCACTAATAGCATCATCATCACTACTAACACCACCATTATCATCACTAATAGCATCATTATCACTACTAACACCACCATTATCATCACTAATAGCATCATTATCACTACTAACACCACCATTATCATCACTAATAGCATCATCATCACTACTAACACCACCATTATCATCACTAATAGCATCATCATCACTACTAACACCACCATTATCATCACTAATAGCATCATTATCACTACTAACACCACCATTATCATCACTAATAGCATCATCATCACTACTAACACCACCATTATCATCACTAATAGCATCATCATCACTACTAACACCACCATTATCATCACTAATATCATCATCATCACTACTAACACCACCATTATCATCACTAATAGCATCATCATCACTACTAACACCACCATTATCATCACTAATAGCATCATCATCACTAATAACACTACCATAATCATCACTGAGAGCATCATTATCACTACTAGCATCATCATCACTACTGACACCACCATTATCATCACTAATACCACCATTATCATCACTAATAGCATCATTATCATTACTAATACCACAATTATCATCACTAATAGCATCATCATCACTACTAACACCACCATTATCATCACTAATAGCATCATCATCACTACTAACACCACCATTATCATCCCTATAGCATCATCATCACTACTAACACTACCATTATCATCACTGAGAGCATCATTATCACTACCAACACCACCATTATCATCACTAATAGCATCATCATCACTAGTAACACCACCGTTATCATCATTAGTAACACAACCATTATCATCACTATCATCATCATCATCATCACTACTAACACCACCATTATCATCACTAATAGCAACATCATCACTACTAACACCACCATTATCATCACTAATAGCATCATCATCACTACTAACACTACCATTATCATCACTAATACCACCATTATCATCACTAATAGCATCATTATCATTACTAATACCACCATTATTATCACTAATAGCATCATCATCACTACTAACACCACCATTATCATCACTAATAGCATCATCATCACTACTAACACCACCATTATCATCCCTATAGCATCATCATCACTACTAACACCACCATTATCATCACTGAGAGCATCATCATCACTACTAACACCACCGTTATCATCACTAATAGCATCATCATCACTACTAACACCACCATTATCATCACTAATAGCATCAACATCACTACTAACACCACCGTTATCATCATTAGTAACACAACCATTATCATCACTACCATCATCATCATCACTACTAACACCACCATTATCATCACTAATAGCATCATCATCACTACTAACACCACCATTATCATCACTAATAGCATCATCATCACTACTAACATCACTAATAGCATCATCATCACTACTGACACCACCATTATCATCACTAATAGCATCATCATCAGTACTAACACCACCATTATCATCACTAATAGTATCATCATCACTACTAACACCACCATTATCATCATTAGTAACACAACCATTATCATCACTACCATCATCATCACTGTTAACGCCACCATTATTGTCATTAACATCATCATCACTACTGCCATCAACATCATCACTAGTACTAACACTATCATCACTACCAACATCATTCCTAATTCTGAAACCACCACCACCACCACCACCAGATTCCCTATCAACACCTCTACCACCATTATCACATACTGCTGAACTGTATATGAATTTTGGCTTGTTTATATGTACATACAACAAAGACATTTGTGAAGGAATATTTGTATATTATAGATTTAAAAGAAGAATTGCTGCCTACATATACTGAATATATATATATATATATATATATATACAGTGACATGCATAAGTATTGGATACATGTTATTTTCTGTTATAACTCTATAACTCTAGTTTATGTTCGCCATTTTGCCTGATATTTGGTAAGTAATATCTCGTAAAGTTGTTTTAGTTGTATGTGGAAGGAAAATTACAAACTCATGGTTGAATCCATTTTTTTTATTAAAGTTATTACTTACCAAATATCAGGCAAAATGGTGAACATAAACTAGAGTTATAACAGAAAATAACATGTATCCAATACTTATGCATGTCACTGTATATATATATATATTTGTAATTTCAAATCGCAAATTTGTTATTGCAATTGAGAATTTGTTATTACAAATTGCCTAAAAGTTGCTTAATAACTCAGTTACAAAGGAAGAATATTCAAATGTTGTACAATATAATAGTATTGAACTCTGTAGGGGCCTGGGTTATACTTGTCAAGTTTGCCTTGTGCCAAACACAACCAAAGACCCCACAATTTAAACATCAGAAGGTTGAAAAGATTCGGAGATGTGTAAAATATTTTGTCTGTACATTAAAGTAAAGTTTTATTGACAGAATAAAAAAAATTGTAAGAAGAAAAATATAAGTGAAATTTTAACTGAACACTATAACACATTTGGGAGAAGGAAAATGTTCATTGAAAAAAATGCATGTAGTAAAATTTGTTCAAAGAGAAATGTAAATATTTAAAATGTCCACAGAATTTTAGAGTTTATGGTTGTATAGTAGCAGAATGAAAAGTCTTAAGTTCCTTTCCTTTTTTTTGGTAGGTTGGCAACAGGGTGAGATAGAAGGTGAAACAAATAAAGAAATTGTACTTATCGCAGACAGTTTGAGTGTGTTGTTGTTGTTGTTTTCTTTCATGGCTTGTAGTGAGAATGAAGAATGAAAAATTGGAACAAGAGATAGAATAAATCTATGCTGGCAAGATGTGACCAAGTCAGATTGAAGTTTCTTCTTTACATCATGACGAGATGCTATCAGATAATACTCCCATTCTAACTGATTTCGACCAGTCAAGGAACATCCTTAAGTAGTGAATCTCGTCATGTAACTGGATCCAGCAGCTTACCAATTTTTTTAGGTGTTAAGAAAAATTAACTTGAGTCATAAGTCAATTTGCTATTTCCTATCCAATCAGGATCCAGAATTTTACTTTCCACACTGACTTGTGAAATTTGCCTTGGTCTGAGTTTTCTCAAAATGTTTTTAGTCATTTGGATCCGATTTTGCGGGCGTGCAATTTTACTTTGTATGTTTCAGTTAACTGTTAGATGATATATGATTTGAATCCTATAACACATTTTAATATAACTGTGTACTGGTCTAATTTTATTATGACCAAAACTAAGTGATTAAATTATTATTATATATATATATATATATATACTAGCAGTATAGCCCAGCATTGCTTGGGTGTAATGAAAGCTTTAAAACTAATCCATCATTCTGGAGCTCAGACTCTTTGGACGTTGGCATGAAAGACTAAAATACAATAGTTGTTTCCAGTTAAAGCGAAACCATAGACTGAAGGAAAAATGAATGGATGTAAGTCAAATTTTGATTTCCTGCTATCGATATCAAATAAGATGTTTTCGTCGTAAACTGAATTTTGAAGGCTAAATAAGTCCTCTGAGTAAATGGTAGCATGGCTGAGACTAAGAACTACAATTATACCTACTTAGAGCCAAACCCAAAGCAAAAACTAAAATAAAAGGGCTGAAAAAAAATACCGACATAC
>JBBBDQ010031143.1:0-7500 GCA_037127315.1 Ascarosepion bandense | reverse complement strand
GACCCATAACTGAAGGGAAGAGACGGATTAATACCTTTCCCAAGGGTATTTGCACGTAAGTGAATGCAAGGAATTCAACTGGAATTCGAACTCAGCTCCCCGATTTAACAGAACTTATAAACAGACAAAAAGAATTGGAATAGATAGACTAAACTATCACCTGGTTCACACTCCACCCACGTCTACTGAACAGGTGAAGAGGCTCATCCCTTTTTTCCTGTTTAGGATTTGGTTTCCGGTTTTTCTCTTTTCCAATCTTTTCACTCTTACGTAGCCCCCTGCACACCAGTGGCGTTTTTGCCTTGCTTGGGTGATATGATTAAAAAAAAAACTGCATATTTTTACCTTTAAAATCCAACATTTTTTTTGGCTATTACCTCATAGAAAGAATCGTTATATTCATTCAGTCAGTTAAGTGCCATATGTGATACATGCTTTAGGCGATCATGTCTCAAAAGTGACTTGTATAATGTAATAAGAATTGCAGTATAATAGACAAGCAATTATGATTGAAATGCAATTTAATATTAAAATGAGAAGAAAAAATAGAAAAACGGAATAATCAATTACGGAAAATATAGATTCACAAATCACCCAGTTGAGAAAGACAACAAATAAATTTCATTTCTTGCCACTACTAAGACAGACAGTGTAATTGAGTTTGAGTTTTATTTAACGGCATATCAACACCCCTGTGGGTTATTTAATGCCAAAATGGTGGGGTCTTAAGGTATTGTTTTTTAGTGTTTGGTTATAGCAAGAAGTTTGACTTAGATTTTAATGAAAACTTTTTGTTTTTATTCTTTTTTATTTTAGAAAACTGAAAATGTCTTCTAGTTTTGTCTTCAAAAATGTTTTCCTGAGAATAAATTTTTCTCCTTCAATAATGTATTATGGTAGTAATTTTTTCTTCAAAAATGTATTGTTAATAATCAGTCAGTCAGGTAAGTGCCATATGTGATACACGCTTGGGTGATCATGTCTCGAAAGCGACATGACTGACTGGGCAGAAGATTATCCTGCAGTAGGTTGCCATTGCTTTCTGCAGTAGACTGGTTGCCGACCAAGGCTATAGAACCCAATCTGTCCTGTTATTTAATCCATAACTGGAAGGAATAGATGGATTAATACCTTTCCCAAGGGTATTTGCGCATAAGTGAATGAAATGAATTCAGCTGGAATTTGAATTGTTAACAATTCTTTTCCTTAAAAAAAAATATATTTTTCCATAAAAGTCTAGTTTTATGTATATATTTCTATAAAAGTGTATTTTTATACTTTTATAGTGTTTTGACTCCAGTTTAGGGGTTAACTATTTGCCCATAGCTGAGACCCTAACAGGTACTACCACTCTGGGTCAGGGTGGACCTGAGAACTACAGCAACTCACAACCTCAGACAGTGTAATTTAATGAGTTTAATGACAGGCTTGGCAAGGAAAGCATTACTCAGCAAAACAACCAAGAGGCCTCTAGCAACTCTGAAAGAGCTGGAAAATTTCATAGATCAGGTGGGAGATTATCAACTTTGGTCTTTCCAGAAGAACTGCAAAAAGAATACCATTATTGAGTAAAAGCCATAAGAAATCCTCTTGGCAATTTGCCACAAGCTATGTGGGTGTTGTTGACCTCCGCTGCCAATTTGCTGTGGATCTTCATTGCCAATTTTTTGTGGAGCTTTTTTTTTATCGCTTTACTCCAAGCAAGGTGGTACCACCACTGATGCGCAGGGGGGTACATAAGAGTAAAAGTTTACTCAGGAGGAGAGTGAAGAGAAAGATGAGCCAGTTACAGGGGGTGTCAGAGAAAGGGAAAGAGAAGGATGGGAACACAGGTGTGAAGATCGTTGCAAAGGTAGAGAGAAAGGAAAATAAAAGATATATTAGGTGATGTAGAAAGGACTGGAGACAAGAAAATAAAAGATGGGAACTGACATTGAATTTAAATTCCTGGATGTTGTAGCTGTCAGGAAAGAAAGTATATGGAAGGGAGTTCCACAGACGGAAAGTGCGAGAAAAGAAGCTGCTTCAGTAGAATTGTCATCTGCATTTGGTTGATCTAACTGTAAATGGGTGGGACCTTGTTGCCAGTCTGGTTGCACAAGTAAATTTTTATAGTGGGGGCACTCGTGACTTAAGTTAATCAGAACAGAAGCCATGAAAATATTTGTAGAATAGACAGAGGGAAGCCACGTCCTGCTGGTAAGAAAGAGGCTGAAGTTTCGCTGCCAAGTCGAGACCTATCACATTAGAGATTCTCCTTTGGAGCCTATCGAGTACACTGAGATGAACAACAGGGGCCCCTGAGCATATATGACAGCAGTTGTGGTGAAACTTTGCTATAAATTTGGAGTGACCGGTTTGGTCAGAAGTAAGACATGGAACACAAAGGGTAGGTTCAAAACAGTGTATTAGTATAACAAGGAATAAGATATTCAAAGGTAGTGTTAATTATAAGTAATATAGAAATAAGTAAGTCCAAAGGTATTATTATGCTACTTATTGCCTCACTAGTAGCTGTCGTCAACTGCCGTTAGCTGCCTTCTTCAACTGTTCTCATTAACTGCTCTTTGGAAGTCATGCAGGTAATTACATATATTAAGAGGAAGTGTCTATTCCTTGTAAGAGGGCACTATCCCAGTGGGGAACACAGCAAATAACACTCATAAATTTATTTTATATTCTGTGAATTCCTTTTAGTATATTTGCCTTGATAAACAGAAAACAAAATTCTAAATAATCATTTCACCACATGCAAGGCAGAAATGCCACTGGTGTGCTGAGGGTTACAGCAAGAGAAAAAATGACCAGGTTATGTCAAAGAAGAGATGCATAAGAATCAAGTTGACAAAAAGATGGTAACTGATGTTGCATTTAAACTTTTGGAGATCGTAGCTATCAGAGAAGCAAGCAAATGGAAGTGAGTTCCACAAGTGGGAAGTGCGAGAAAAGAAACTGATAGTGTAGAAGAGGTGGTTACATTTAATTATTTCTACAGTAAAAGGTGGGACCTTGATGCTAATCTAGTATGACGAGTAAATACACATGGTTGGTGTACCATAGCAAAAAGCTCGTCAGAAAAATTCCCATGAATATATTTGCAGAAAAGACAAAGGGTAGCCACATCATGTGAGTGAAAGTGAGCTGTCAAGCCAGGATCAATTGTATTGCAGATCCTTCTTTGGATTTTGCCGAAAACCTCAAGATAAATAACAGGAGCTCCCAACCAGATATGGCAATAGTATTTAATGCACAAGCAATTGCTAGATTTATAAATGTGCAAAACGGATACTGATGAGAAAAACTTCCTGGCCCGACACAGTGACCCAAACATCTTAGCAGTAAATGCAGCTATGGAATCAATGTAGTCATTTCATTTGAGAACATTTGAGAGACTGAGTCCAAAGAGGTGCAGTGTGTTACTCTCTAGAAGACTAGCATCATCCATTCTAATGGTTGGCAGGAATGATTCTCTATGGTGGTTTAAAAGAGAGCAGCTTTGTTTTGGAGGCATTAAAATTTACAAACCATTCTCTTACCCCATTCAATCACAGATTAGAGGTCCTTTTGAAGTGCAACAGCCAGGTTTACTTAGACTTGGCAGATTTCTTACAGAGACAGGCGTAAATAATGATGTCATCTGCATAGATACAAACTTGGGAATTAATTATATCAGGAAGATCATTAATGAAGATTGAACAATTAAGAGTATGAGACTCACCTTCACAAGGATGTATCCAACTAGCGTCCAGTTGGCAGACAAAAATAAACTGGGTTGTAATTCAATACATGTCCCACTCTCTTCTCACCATAGGATGGATATTGTGCTGATATTTATTGAGCACAATATCCATACTGGAATCATCATCTTACAGAATAGACTTGCCTATATAGCAGAATGAAATCTCCCAGGCTGTTATATAAACCACCTATCAATTTGCTTGGTGAATTCAAGCTGTCTGTTTCAACTTCAACTACAGTTGATTACTGGCTGTTGCTTTCTAAGAATTCTACAAAGATCAGAAAAAGCATAGGATCTAGGATCCCATGAATCCTTGAGGGATGCCCATGAAAAAAGAAAGTACAGGAGACTATTGTTTCTGTTATGTATTTTTATTCTAATATGTACGCATTTGATCAAATTTCGGCAAGTGCGTTAAACCAAAAACTTTTCAGCACTATTAATAATTTATATACAACTAGAAAGATCCAATAATGTTTTGGTTTTTCTATTTAAATATCTGATGAATTTTTCGACTGCAGCCACTTTCCCATCGTCGAAATGTGGCCTCCCTCTGTCTCTTCTATAAATACTTTCATGGCTTCTGCTCGGATGAGCTTAAGTCACTGATGCCTCCTCAACAGGTGTTTACCCGTGCAACCAGACTGGCAACTGGGTCCCATCCATTCACAGTCAGGTTAGCAAAATGCAGACGACAATTCTACTCCTGCAGCTTCCTCTCTCGCACTTCCCGCCTGTGGAACTCACTCCCGTATTCTTGCTTTCCTGACGGCTACAACCTTCAGAAATTTAAATGCAAAGTTAATACTCATCTACTAACCACTGGACTCTAGCTCTCTCCCCTCCCCTGTATAACCTTCACTTTCTCTCCGCCTATGTATCTGTCATTGCACCTGCTTTCTCAGCTTTCTATTGTTCCTTTCTAACTAGTTTGTACTCCTCACTCTTTTCTAATTAATCTTTTTACATTTATGTAACCCCCTGCACATCAGTGGCGTTTCTGCCTTGCTCGGGGTGAAATGATTAAAAAAAAAAAATCTTAACTCTTAAGTTAATAATTGAATAAGCTCATGTTGAGTTCTACGACAGTAAAATAGCCATTGTAATTTGTCTATTGCCTCATTAAATATTTGAGCTTAGCAAGTTTAATAAAATATTGCAATAACAATCATGAATATGAATGCTGGTCATTATTTTAAGAAGTGGGTACAAATGTAAATATTTGAAATCAACAACTTTTTTCCATTTCAGTGAAGCAGCTGTTAAAAACTTCTTTCTTTCATTTTCATTGCTTTGCAATCAAAATGGAATAATCCATTATTTAAGGGGTGTTGGCAGATGTTAAACACTTCTATTTTCTCTTCGCTATTTCTTACTTTTATTTTCTCATTGAAATCAAGTCGATTCTTTTCCCCTATTTTCATAAAATGGAATAGTCTCTTGTAATCATGAGAAATAAAAAAATGTAATTCCCATGATTACATAGAAATATATAAATTAGATTCTATTAATAAAAAACTCAAACAAGGCCCATCATAGAAGATCAAAGATTATTAATGTGTTAGAATAATCTAGTTAAAACCCAGAAACAAAATTTGATTGAGAATCCATGGCAAGACTTGAAAATAGGTGGGAAAATGTTTGACTTTCCATAAGTGCCTGACTACTGTTTCCATAAGTGCCTGACTACTGTTTCCATAAGTGCCTGACTACTGTTTCTACAAGTGCCTGACTACTGTTTCCATAAGTGCCTGACTACTGTTTCCATAAGTGCCTGACTACTGTTTCCATAAGTGCCTGACTACTGTTTCCATAAGTGCCTGACTACTGTTTCCATAAGTGCCTGACTACTGTTTCCATAAGTGCCTGACTACTGTTTCCATAAGTGCCTGACTACTGTTTCCATAAGTGCCTGACTACTGTTTCCATAAGTGCCTGACTACTGTTTCCATAAGTGCCTGACTACTGTTTCCATAAGTGCCTGACTACTGTTTCCATAAGTGCCTGACTACTGTTTCTATAAGTGCCTGACTACTGTTTCCATAAGTGCCTGACTACTGTTTCTATAAGTGCCTGACGACTGTTTCCATAAGTGCCTGACTACTGTTTCCATAAGTGCCTGACTACTGTTTCCATAAGTGCCTGACTACTGTTTCCATAAGTACCTGACTACTGTTTCCATAAGTGCCTGACTACTGTTTCTATAAGTGCCTGACTACTGTTTCCATAAGTGCCTGACTACTGTTTCCATAAGTGCCTGACTACTGTTTCCATAAGTGCCTGACGACTGTTTCCATAAGTGCCTGACTACTGTTTCCATAAGTGCCTGACTACTGTTTCTATAAGTGCCTGACTACTGTTTCCATAAGTGCCTGACTACTGTTTCCATAAGTGCCTGACTACTGTTTCCATAAGTGCCTGACTACTGTTTCTATAAGTGCCTGACTACTGTTTCCATAAGTGCCTGACTACTGTTTCCATAAGTGCCTGACGACTGTTTCCATAAGTGCCTGACTACTGTTTCCATAAGTGCCTGACTACTGTTTCTATAAGTGCCTGACTACTGTTTCCATAAGTGCCTGACTACTGTTTCTATAAGTGCCTGACTACTGTTTCCATAAGTGCCTGACTACTGTTTCCATAAGTGCCTGACTCCTCCTTTGCCACAAGCCATGTTGGTAAAACAGCAAATGTGAATGAAGGTGCTCTGTCCAAATGAGACTAGAATTGAACTTTTTTGCCTTAATGCAAAACATTGTGTATGACAAAAAAATTACACTCAACAACACCCTTAGCAAACCATTCCTACTGAGGAACATAGTGGTGACAGAACCAAACTATGGATTGCTTTTCTTAGCAAGGACAAGAACGCTGGTCTGGATTGATGGATTCAAACACAGAGAAATTCTCAAAGAAATCCTGTTACGGTTTGCAAATACTTTCGACTGGTGCAAAGGTTAACCTTCCAGCAAGACGACAACCCTAAATATTCAGCCTGCCCTACAATGGAATTAATTGAATCTGTAGTGAAACCCCAAAAAATCTAATACCCATGATTCCATAGAAAAGAGAAAACACCCTAATGGTTGGAAAAGCAGATGTATTCTCTTTTTACCCCGGTCCCTCACAAGGAGAGCCTGTGGGATTTGAGCAGCTCAAGAAATGAAGCCCATAGACAAATAGACAGATTAACCAAATATCAGTTTCTTACATTTCGTATTATTTTTTTACTGGAAGACTTACACAAGCAAATAATCTGTTAATTCACCAACACAAAACAAGCCAGAAATATTTTATTAACATTATAAAAACTTTCATCCATTTAGCAAAATTGTACAACAAAATCTTACTGATAATAAATCCTTCTGATTATATATATAGTGTATATCTGGGTAGCAATCTCTCTTTTATGCAGGTTTCATTAAAATGATAGACAAGGTGTGAGGGTTAAGTTTTTATGAATTTTTTTATGATTTCTTTCTTTTGTAGATGTAAATTACATAAAAATTGTCCAAATGTTTTGTATTTCAGAGCACTTTGACTTTTGTCAATACTTTTAGACATTTTTGAGGATGAATGTTATTTCACGTGTAACAGAATGTAAGCGCTGTTACGTATAATGTGAAGTAGCGGTATGTGTGATGTATTGAACAGGGTAAGCATGTTGTTAGCATGTTCGTAGTTATTAAGTGTCGGGCTTTTCGTTTTTATTAACAAGGCTTCCATTATTTTTAATCTTTTTTTTTGTGTGCAAATGATAC
>JBBBDQ010031142.1:242500-287983 GCA_037127315.1 Ascarosepion bandense | reverse complement strand
CATATTCACTCCTTCAACATCAGTCTATATTTCTGAGATGAGGTATTGTAACTATTTACACTATTTACATTGTTTGGACTGTTGTCCTTATCTTTATTTCCATATTCACTCCTTGAACATCTGTCTATATTTCTGGGATGAGGTATTGTAACTATTTACACTATTTACATTGTTTGGACTGTTGTCCTCATCTTTATTGCCATATTCACTCCTTCAACATCTGTCTATATTTCTGAGATGAGGTATTGTAACTATTTACACTATTTACATTGTTTGGACTGTTGTCCTCATCTTTATTGCCATATTCACTCCTTCAACATCTGTCTATATTTCTGAGATGAGGTATTGTAACTATTTACACTATTTACATTGTTTGGACTGTTGTCCTCATCTTTATTGCCATATTCACTCCTTCAACATCTGTCTATATTTCTGAGATGAGGTATTGTAACTATTTACACTATTTACATTGTTTGGACTGTTGTCCTCATCTTTATTGCCATATTCACTCCTTCAACATCTGTCTATATTTCTGAGATGAGGTATTGTAACTATTTACACTATTTACATTGTTTGGACTGTTGTCCTCATCTTTATTGCCATATTCACTCCTTCAACATCTGTCTATATTTCTGAGATGAGGTATTGTAACTATTTACACTATTTACATTGTTTGGACTGTTGTCCTCATCTTTATTGCCATATTCACTCCTTCAACATCTGTCTATATTTCTGAGATGAGGTATTGTAACTATTTACACTATTTACATTGTTTGGACTGTTGTCCTCATCTTTATTGCCATATTCACTCCTTCAACATCTGTCTATATTTCTGAGATGAGGTATTGTAACTATTTACTCTATTTACATTGTTTGGACTGTTGTCCTCATCTTTACTTATTCACTCCTTCAACATCTGTCTATATTTCTGAGATGAGGTATTGTAACTATTTACACTATTTACATTGTTTTGGACTATTATCCTCATCTTTACCATATTCATGTTCAACATCTGTCTATATTTCTGAGATGAGGTATTGTAACTATTTACACTATTTTGTTCATTTTTGGACTGTTGTCCTCATCTTTATTGCCATATTCCTCCTTCAACATCTGTCTATATTTCTGAGATGAGGTATTGTAACTATTTACACTATTTACATTGTTTGGACTGTTGTCCTCATCTTTCTGCCACTATTCATTCCTTCAACATCTGTCTATGTTTCTGAGATGGTATTGTAACTATTTACACACTATTTACATTGTTTGGACTGTTGTCCTCATCTTTATTACCATATTCACTCCTTCAACATCAGTCTATATTTCTGAGATGAGGTATTGTAACTATTTACACTATTTACATTGTTTGGACTGTTGTCCTCATCTTTATTGCCATATTCAAATCCTTCAACATCTGTCTATATTTATGGATAGGTATTGTAACTATTTACACTATTTACATTGTTTGGACTGTTGTCACTCATCTTTATTATATGTCCTCCTTCAACACTCTGATCTATATTTCTGAGATGAGGTATTGTAACTATTTACACTATTTACATTGTTTGGACTGTGTCCTCATCTTTATTGCCATATTCACTCCTTCAACATCTGTCTATATTTCTGAGATGAGGTATTGTAACTATTTACAATATTTACATTGTTGGACTGTTGTCCTCATCATTGCCATATTCACTCCTTCAGCATCAGTCTATATTTCTGGGGTAAGTATTGTAACTATTTACACCTATTTACATTGTTTGGACTGTTGTCCTCATCTTTATTGCCATATTCACTCCTTCAACATCTGTCTATATTTCAGATGAGGTATTGTAACCCTAACCCCACACTATTTACATTGTTGGACTGTTGTCCTCATCTTGTTCACTTACTGTTCACTCCTTCAACATCTGTCTATATTTCTGAGATGAATTGTTGTAACTATTTACACCTGCCCCATTCATTTGGTTGTCCTCATCTTTATTGCCATATTCACTCCTTCAACATCTGTCTATATTTATGAGATGAGGTATTATAACTGTTTACACTATTTACATTATTTGGACTGTTGTCCTCATCTTTATTACCATATTCACTCCCTTCAACATCAGTCTATATTTCTGAGATGAGGTATTGTAACTATTTACACTATTTACATTGTTGGACTGTTGTCCTCATCTTTATTGCCATATTCACTCCTTCAACATCTGTCTATATTTCTGAGATGAGGTATTGTAACTATTTACACTATTTACATTGTTTGGACTGTTGTCCTCATCTTTATTGCCATATTCACTCCTTCAACATCTGTCTATATTTCTGAGATGAGGTATTGTAACTATTTACACTATTTACATTGTTTGGACTGTTGTCCTCATCTTTATTGCCATATTCACTCTTCAGCATCTCTTTGAGATGAGGTATTGTAACTATTTACACTATTTACATTGTTTGGACTGTTGTCCTCATCTTTATTGCCATATTCCTCCTTCAACATCAGTCTATATTTCTGAGATGAGGTATTGTAACTATTTACACTATTTACATTGTTTGGACTGTTGTCCTCATCTTTATTACCTATTCACTCCTTCAGCATCTGTCTATATTTCTGAGATGAGGTATTGTAACTATTTACACTATTTACATTTGTTTGGACTGTTGTCCTCATCTTTATTGCCATATTCACTCCTTCAACATCAGTCTATATTTTCTCTGAGATGAGGTATTGTAACTATTTACACTATTTATATTGTTTGGACTGTTGTCCTTATCTTTATTGCCATATTCCTCCTTCAACATCTGTCTATATTTCTGGGTAGGTATTGTAACTATTTACTATTTACATTGTTTGGACTATTGTCCTTATCTTTATTGCCATATTCACTCCTTCAACATCTGTCTATATTTCTGAGATGAGGTATTGTAACTATTTACACTATTTACATTGTTTGGACTGTTGTCCTTATCTTTATTGCCATATTCACTCCTTCAACATCTGTCTATATTTCTGAGATGAGGTATTGTAACTATTTACAATATTTACATTGTTTGGACTGTTTGTCCTCATCTTTATTGCCATATTCACTCTATTAACATGTCTATATTTCAGATGAATTGTTTAACTTGTTTACTATTTACATTGTTTGGACTGTCCTTATCTTTATTTAACCATATTCACTCCTTCTCAGCATCTGTCTATATTTCTGGGATACAGTATTGTAACTATTTACACTATTTACATTGTTTGGACATTTGTCCTTGTCTTTATTGCCATATTCACTCCTTCATCAGTCTATATTTCTGAGATGAGGTATTGTAACTATTTACACTATTTACATTGTTTGGACTGTTGTCCTTATCTTTATTGCCATATTCCTCCTTCAACATCTGTTCTATGTTCTGAGATGAGATGTGTAACTATTTACTATTTGCATTGTTTGGACCTTGTCATATCTTTATTGCCATATTCACTCCTTCAACATCTGTCTTCTGAGATGAGGTATTGTAACTATTTACACTATTTACATTGTTTGGTCTGTGTCCTCATCTTTATTGTCATATTCACTCCTTCAACATCTGTCTATATTTCTGGGAGATGAGGTATTGTAACTATTTACACTATTTACATTGTTTGGACTGTTGTCCTCATCTTTATTGCCATATTCACTCCTTCAACATCTGTCTATATTTACAGGTAGGTATTGTAACTATTTACACTATTTACATTGTTTGGACTGTGTCCTCATCTTTATTGCCATATTCACTCCTTCAACATCTGTCTATATTTCTGAGATGAGGTATTGTAACTATTTACACTATTTACATTGTTTGGACTGTTGTCCTCATCTCTTTATTGCCATATTCACTCCTTCAACATCTGTCTATATTTCTGAGATGAGGTATTGTAACTATTTACTATTTACATTGTTTGGACTGTTGTCCTCATCTTTGTGCCATATTCACTCCTTCAACATCTGTCTATGTTTCTGAGATGAGGTATTGTATTTCTTTACTATTCACATTGTTTGGACTGTTGTCCTCATCTTTCTTGCTCTCTTCATTCCTTCAACATCTGTCTGCTGAGATGAGGTATTGTAACTATTTACTATTTTACATTGTTGGACTGTTGTCCTCATCTTTATTGTATTCCTCCTTCAACATCAGTCTATATTTCTGAGATGAATTATTGTAACTATTTACACTATTTACATTGTTTGGACTGTTGTCCTCATCTTTGTCTGCCATATTAACTCCTTCAACATCTGTCTATATTTCTGAGATGAATTATTTTAACTATTTACACTATTTACATTGTTTGGACTGTTGTCCTCATCTTTATTGCCCTCTATTCCTCCTTCAACATCTGTCTATATTTCTGAGATGAGGTATTGTAACTATTTACACTATTTACATTGTTTGGACTGTTGTGTCTATCATCTTTATTGCCATATTCACTCCTTCAACATCTGTCTATATTTCTGAGATGAGGTATTGTAACTATTTACACTATTTACATTATTTGGATTGTCTTATCTTTATTGCCATATTCACTCCTTCAACATCTGTCTATATTTCTGGATGAGGTATTGTAACTATTTACCACTATTTACATTGTTTGGACTGTTGTCCTCATCTTTATTGCCATATTCACTATTATCTCTCCTATTTCTGGGATGAAATTATTGTAACTATTTACACTATTTACATTGTTTGGACTGTTGTCCTTATCTTTATTGCCATATTCACTCCTTCAACATCCATAAGCATCTCTTATTTCTGTGATGAGGTATTGTAACTATTTACACTGCTACCATTGTTTGGACTGTTGTCCTTATCTTTATTGCCATATTCACTCCTTCAACATCTGTCTATATTTCAGAGATGAGGTGTTGTAACTGTTTACACACTATTTACATTGTTTGGACTGTTGTCCTTGTCTTTTATTGCCATATTCACTCCTTTTAACATCAGTCTATATTTCTGAGATGAGGTGTGGCAACTGTTACACTATTTGTATTGTTTGGACTGTTGTCCTTATCTTTATTGCCATATTCACTCCTTCAACATCAGTCTATATTTCTGTGATGAGGTATTGTAACTATTTATATTTACATTGTTTGGACTGTTGTCCTCATCTTTATTGCCATATTCACTCCTTCAACATCTGTCTATCTTTCTGAGATGAGGTATTGTAACTATTTACACTATTTACATTGTTTGGACTGTTGTCCTTATCTTTATTGCTGCTATTCACTCTTCAACATCAGTCTCTCTTCTGCTGATGAGGTATTGTAACTATTTACACTATTTACACTTGTTTGGACTGTTGTCCTCATCTTTATTGCCATATTCTCCTTCAACATCTGTCTATTTCTGAGATGAGTGTTGTAGCTATTACACTATTTACATTGTTTGGACTGTTGTCCTCATCTTTATTGCCATATTCACTCCTTCAACATCAGTCTATATTTCTGTGATGAGGTATTGTAACTATTTACACTATTTACATTGTTTGGACTGTTGTCCTCATCTTTATTGCCATATTCACTCCTTCAACATCTGTCTATATTTCTAAAGATGAGGTATTGTAACTATTTACACTATTTACATTGTTTCGACTGTTGTCCCCATCTTTATTGCCATATTCACTCCTTCAACATCTGTCTATATTTGAGATGAGGTATTGTAACTATTTACACTATTTACATTGCTTGGACTGTCCTTATCTTTATTGCCATATTCACTCCTTCAACATCAGTTCATATTTCTGAGATGAGGTATTGTAACTATTTACACTATTTACATTGTTTGGACTGTTGTCCTTATCTTTATTGCCATATTCACTCCTTCAACATCTGTCTATATTTCTGTGATGAGGTATTGTACCAGTTTACACTATTTACATTGTTTGAATTCTCATGTTCTTATCTTTATTGTCATATTCACTCCTTCAACATCAGTCTATATTTCTGAGAGAGGTATTGTAACTATTTACACTATTTACATTGTTTGGACTGTTGTCCTCATCTTTATTGCCATATTCACTCCCTTCAACATCTGTCTATATTTCTGAGATGAGGTATTGTAACTATTTACACTATTTACATTGTTTGGACTGTTGTCCTCATCTTTATTGCCATATTCACTCCTTCAACATCTGTTCATATTTCTGAGATGAGGTATTGTAACTATTTACACTATTTACATTGTTTGGACTGTTGTCCTTATCTTTATTGCCATATTCACTCCTTCAACATCTGTCTATATTTCTGAGATGAGGTATTGTAACTACTACACTATTTACATTGTTTGGACTGTTGTCCTCATCTTTATTGCCATATTCACTCCTTCAACATTCAGTCTATATTTCTGAGATGAGGTATTGTAACTATTTACACTATTTACATTGTTTGGACTGTTGTCCTCATCTTTATTGCCATATTCACTCCTTCAACATCTGTTCATATTTCTCAGATGATAAGGTCAGGGGAAATCTATTTACACCATTTACATTGTTTGGACTGTTGTCCTCATCTTTATTGCCATATTCACTCCTTCAACATCTGTTCATATTTCTGAGATGAGGTATTTAAAACTACTACACTATTTACATTGTTTTGACTGTTGTCCTCATCTTCATTGCCATATTCACTCCTTCAACATCTGGTTCATATTTCTGAGATGAGGCATTGTAACCATTTACACTATTTACATTGTTTGGACTGTTGTCCTCATCTTTATTGCCATATTCACTCCTTCAACATCTGTCTATTTCTGAGATGAGGTATTGTAAATCATTTTTACATCATTTTACATTGTTTGGACTGTTGTCCCCATTCTATTGCCATATTCAATTCCTTCAACATCTGTCTATATTTCTGAGATGAGGTATTGTAACTATTTACACTATTTATATTGTTTGACTGTTGTCCTCATCTTTATTGCCATAGTCTACCCTTCCAACATCTGTCTATATTTCTTAGACAGGTATTGTAACTATTTACACTATTTACATTGTTTGACTACATGTCTCCCTATCTTTATTGCCATATTCACTCCTTCAACATCTGTCTATATTTCTTGAGATGAGGCATTGTAACTATTTACACTATTTACATTGTTTGACTGCTGTCCTCTATCTTTATTGCCATATTATCTGTTACTCCTTCAACATCTGTCTATATTTCTGAGATGAGGTATTGTAACTATTTACACTATTTGTATTGTTTGACTGTTGTCCCTCATCTTTATTGCCATATTCATCTCTTCAACATCTGTCTATATTTCTGAGATGAGGTATTTGTAACCATTTACACTATTTACATTGTTTGGACTGTTGTCCTCATCTTATTGCCATTCACCTTTCCAACATCTGTCTATATTTGAGATGAGGTATTGTAACTATTTACACTATTTACATTGTTTGGACTGTTGCCTTACCCTATTGCCATATTCACTCCCTTTTTCAACATCTGTCTATATTTGACATTATGTATTTATGTAACTATTTACACTATTTACATTGTCAGAATCGTCATTCATCTTCATATTGCCATATTCACTCCTTCAACATCTGTCTATATTTGAGATGAGGTAGCATTGTAAATCATTTTACACTATTTACATTGTCAATCTAAGTTATCCCTATCTTATTGTTGTTATCTACCTTTCCTAACATCTGTCTATATTTTATATTTATATGGTCATAAATTACTTACACTATTTACATTGTTTGGACTGTTGTCCTCATCTTTCTTGCCATATTCATTCCTTCAACATCTGTTCATATTTCTGAGATGAGGTACATTGTAATCATTTCTGTCACCACTATACTGAGTTGACCGTTGTCCTATCTTTATTGCCATATTCACTCCTTTCAACATCAGTCTATATTTGAGATGAGGTATTGTAACTATTTACACCTATTTACATTGTTTGACTGTTGTCCTCATCTTTATTGCCATATCCAATCCTTCAACATCTGTCTATATTTATGAGATGATAATAGAACCCATTTACACTATTTACATTGTCAACTGTTGTCCTCATCTTTTATTGCCATATTCACTCCTTCAAATATCAGTCTATATTTTAGAGAGCATTGTGGTAAAAATCATTTACACTATTTACATTGTTTGGACTGTTGTCCTCATCTTATTGCCATATTCACTCCTTCAACATCTGTTTGTATTTCTGAGATGAAAGGTATCATGTTCTATCACACTATTTACATTGTTTGACTGTTGTCCCCATCTTTTATTGCCATATTCACTCTCAACATCAGTCATATTTTTGAGATGAGGTATAGTAACTATTTACTCCATTTATACTGTTTTGACTGTTGTCCTCATCTTTATTGCCATATTCACTCCTTCAACATCTGTCTATATTTCTGAGATGAGGTATTGTAACTATTTACACTATTTACATTGTTTACTGTTGTCCCCATCTTTATTGCCATATTCACTCTCTGAACATCTGGTCTATATTTCTGAGATGAGTGCATTGTAACCATTTACACTATTTACATTGGTTGACTGTTGTCCTCATCTTTATTGCCATATTCACTCCTTCAACATCTGTCTATATTTATGAGATGAGGTATTGTAACTATTTACACTATTTACATTGTTTGGACTAAGTTGTCCTCATCTTTATTGCCATATTCACTCCTTCATAACATCAGTCTATATTTGAGATGAGGTATTGTAACTATTTACACTATTTACATTTTTGTTTGGACTGTTGTCCCCATCTTATTGCCATTCACTCCTTCAACATCTTGTCTATATTTCTGAGATGATGGGCATTGTAACTATTTACACTATTTACATTGTTTTGGACTGTTGTCCTCATCTTTATTGCCATATTCACTCCTTCAACATCTGTCTATATTTCTGAGATGAGGTATTGTAACTATTTACATCATTTACATTGTTTGGACTGTTGTCCTCATCTTGTATTGCCATATTCACTCCTTCAACATCTGTCTATATTTATGAGATGAGGTCATTGTAACTATTTACACTATTTACATTGTTTGACTGTTATGTCCTCATCTTTATTGCCATATTCACCTTTCAACATCAGTCTATATTTCTGAGAGGAGGTATTGTAACTATTTACACTATTTATATTGTTTGGACTGTTGTCTCATCTTTTATTGCCATATTCACTCCTTCAACATCTGTCTATATTTCTGAGATGAGGTATTGTGTAACTATTTACACTATTTACATTGTTTGGACTGTCCCCATCTTTATTGCCATATTCACTCCTTCAACATCAGTCTATATTTCTGAGATGAGGCATTGTAACCATTCATTTTACTGTTTGGACTGTTGTCCTTATCTTTATTGCTATTCACTCCTTCAACATCTGTCTATATTTGATGAGGTATTGCAACTATTTACACTATTTGCATTGCTCTTTGGACTATTGTCCTTATCTTTATTGCCATATTCACTCCTTCAACATCTGTCTATTTCTGATGAGGTACTTGACATGTAACTATTTACACTATTTACATTGTTTGGACTGTTGTCCTTATCTTTATTGCCATATCTACTCCTTCAACATCTGTCTATATTTCTGAGATGAGGTATTGTAACTATTTACAATATTTACATTGTTTGGACTGTTGTCCTCATCTTTATTGCCATATTCACTCCTTCAACATCTGTTCATATTTCTGAGATGAGGTATTGTAACTATTTACACTATTTACATTGCTCTGACTGTTGTCCTTATCTTTATTGCCATATTCACTCCTTCAACATCTGTCTATATTTTGGATGAGGTATTGTAACTATTTACATCTATTTACATTGTTTGACTAAGTTGTCCTATCTTTTTATTGCCATATTCACTCTTCAACATCAGTCTATATATTATTTTAGATGAGGTATTGTAACTATTTACACTTTATTTACATTGTTTGACTGTCAAGTCCTTATCTTTATTGCCATATTCACCTCCTTCAACATCTGTCTATATTTCTGAGATGAGGTATTGTAACTATTTACACTATTTACATTGTTTGGACTATTGTCCTTATCTTTATTGCCACATTTTACCCCTTCAACATCTGTCTATATTTCTGAGATGAGGTATTGTAACTATTTTTACACTATTTACATTGTTTGACTGTTGTCCTCATCTTTATTGTCATATCTACTCCTTCAACATCTGTCTATATTTCTGATGAGGTATTGTAACTATTTACACTATTTACATTGTTTGACTGTTGTCCTTATCTTTGTTGCCATATTCACTCCTTCAACATCTGTCTATATTTCTGGGATGAGGTATTGTAACTATTTACACTATTTACATTGTTTGGACTGTTGTCCTTATCTTTATTGCCATATCTACCTTCAACATCAGTCTATATTTGAGATGAGGTATTGTAACTAATGGCATCAATTTACATTGTTTGGACTATTATATATCTTTGTGTGTATTCACTCCTTCTTGTCTGTCTATTTCTATGAGATGAGGTATTGTAGCCTTCTTCTGTCTTCATTGTTTGGTTTCTTGTCTATATCTTTGTCTGTATTTATGTATGTATCTGTCTATATTTCTGAGATGGTGTTGTAACTTATTTGCCTATTTACATTTATTTAGTTATTTATGTATCTTTGTATCTATATTCTCTCCTTCAACATCTCTGTCTATATTTCAGATGGATATTATGCATGTTCCCCACTATTTACATTGTTTGGACTTCCTTTGTCCTTGTCTTTTATTGCCATATTCACTCTTCAACATCTGTCTATGTTTCTGAATGAGGTATTGTAACTATTTACACTATACATTGTTTGGACTGTTGTCCTTATCTTTATTACCATCTTCATATTGTCTGTCTATATTTCTGAGACAGTATTGTATTATTTACTATTTACATTCATTTGGACTGTTGTCTTTCTCTTTATTTACATATTTATACTAACATCTGTCTATATTTTAGAATGGGGTATTTTAACTTCTTTACTATTTGTGTTTAGATGACATCCTTATCTTTATGCCTGTGTTCCTCCTTCAACATCTGTCTATTTCTGGATGAAGATAGTACCATTATTTACTATTTACATTGTTTGGACTGTTGTCCTCATCTTTATTGCCATATTCACTCTTCAACATCTGTCTATATTTCTGAGATGAGGTATTGTAACTATTTACTATTTGCATTGTTTGGACTGTTGTCCCTGTGTCTTCAGCCATATTCACTCACTTCAACATCTGTCTATATTTCTGAGATGGAGTATTGTAGCTATTTACCACTATTTACATTATTTGGACTGTTGTATATATGTACCATATTCATTCCTTCAACATCTGTCTCTGTATTTCTGAATGAGGTATTGTAACTGTTTTTTCTTACATTTGTTTGGACTGTTGGCCTCATCTTTATTGCCATATTCATACTAACTAAATTATATTTCTGAGATGAGGTATTGTAACTATTTACACTATTTACCATTATGGTGGGATAACATTGTATCTTTTATTTTTATATTCATCCCTTCAACATCTGTCTATATTTCTGAGATGAGGTATTTTAACTATTTGCATATTTACATTGTTTGGACTATTTGTCCTCATCACTATGCCATATTCCTCCATGTGTCTGTCTCTGTTACAGAATGGTGTTGTGTTGCTATTTATATTTACATTGTGGACTGTATATATACTAATGCCATATTCACTCTATTTGTTTGTCTGTCTATATTTAGATGAGGTGTGTGCCGCTATTACAATACCCATTGTTTGGACTATTATTATCTTTCTGTATATTCACTCTAGCTAGCAGCCATCTATGTATTTCTGAGGACGGGTATTGTAACTTTCTTCCCCACTGTAGCCCCACCATTGTTTGGACTGTTGTCCATGTCTTTATTATTACTGTTCACTTATTGTATCTGTCTATGTTTCTGAGGGTAACGTTATTGTAACTGTTTACACTATTTACATTGTTTGGGACTGTTGTCCTCCATCTTTGTGCCACCTTATTTATTCATACATTCATCTGTATTTTTAGAGATGAAGTATTGTAACTGTTTACTATTTGTGTTTGGACTATTTTATTGTATCTTTGTGTATATTATCATTCAACATCTGTCTATGTTTTTGCTGAGACCAGGTATTGTAACTATTTACTATTTGTTGTTTGGTTCATGACCATCATCTTTTAACCATATGTCCTCCTTCAACATCTGTCTCTCTGTTTTCTTGAGATGGAGTATTTTATTCTTTACATTATTTACGTACTTGGAGCTGTTGTCCTTATCTTTGTGTATATTCATATTCTTGTCCTCTTTCTGTTTTGAGATGAGGTAACTATTGCATATTTACATTGTTTGGACTGTTGTCTATGTCCTCTTTCTTGCCATATTCACTTCTTCAACATCTGTCTATATTTCTGAGATGATACTTCTACTTTATTTGTCTTCATTGTTTGGACTGTTGTCCTTTTCTTTGTGGCCACTGTCACTCCTTCAACGTGTCTATATTTCTGGGATTGAACATTTGTCTTTATTTTACCACTATTTACATTGTTTGGACTGTTGTCTTTTATCTTTTATTGCCATATTCACTCTACTGCAACATCTGTCTATATTTCTGAGATGAGGTATTGTAACTATTTTTCCATTTACATTGTTTGGGACTGTTGTCCTCATCTATTTTGTTGTATGTATTCCTTTCAACATCTGTCTATATTTCCAGGATAAAGTTGTAGCTATTTACACTATTTACCATGTTTGGACTGTTGTCTATGTCTTCTTCACCATATTGACAGTACTTTCCTTCAACATCCTCTGTGTTTCTGAAGAAGTGGTGTTGCTTCTTGCTATTTGTAACATTTGGACTGTTGTCCTCATCTTTATTGCCATATTCACTCCTTCAACATCTGTCTATATTTCTGAGATGAGTATTTAACTATTTACACTATTTACATTGTTTGGACTGTTGTCTTTATCTTTATTGCCATATTCACTCCTTCAACATCCATATATTTCTGAGATGAGGTATTGTAACTGTTTATATATTTACACATGGTGGACTGTTGTCCTCATCTTTATTGCCATATTCACTCCTTCAACATCTGTCTATGTTTCTATAGGTAGGTATTGTAACTGTTACACTATTTACATTGTTTGGACTGTTGTCCTTATCTTTATTGCCATATTCACTCCTTCAACATCTGTCTATATTTCTGAGATGGTATTTGTAACTATTTACACTATTTACATTGTTTGGACTGTTGTCCTTATCTTTATTGCCATATTCACTCCTTCAACATCTGTGTATATTTTCTGAGATGAGGTATTGTAACTATTTACACTATTTTAGTTGTTTTGGACTGTTGTCTTTATCTTTATTGCCATATTCACTATTCAACATCTGTCTATATTTCTGAGATGAGGTATTGTAACTATTTACACTATTTACATTCTTATTTGGACTGTTGTCCTCATCTTTGTGTATTCACTCTTCTAATATCTGTCTATATTTCTGAGATGAGGTATTGTAACTATTTACACTATTTACATTGTTTGGACTGTTGTCCTTATCTTTATTGCCATGTTCTTTCCATTATTCTTGTCTATATTTCTGAGATGAGGTATTACAACTATTTACACACTATTTACATTGTTTGGACTGTTCCTCATCTTTATTATATATTCAGCATACCAACATCTGTCTATATTTCTGAGATTGAGGTATTGTAACTATTTGCACTATTTACATTGTTTGGACTGTTGTCCTTGTCACTGTTAACCATATTCACTCCTTCAACATCTGTCTATATTTCTGGGATGAGTCATGTACTTCTTCCTATTTACATTGTTTGGACTTTTGTGTACGTCACCATTGTACTTATTTCATATTCGCATCTGTCTGTATTTCTGAGATGAGGTATTGTAACTATTTACACTATTTACATTGTTTGGTGTTGTGTATAATATTTTATTGCCATATTCACTTATTGTTTGTCTGTCTATATTTCTGAGATGAGGTATTGTAACTATTTACACTATTTGTTGTTTGGATGTGCTTCTTATCTTTATTGCCATATTCACTCCTTCAACATCTGTCTATGTTTCCAGGACTGAAGGTATTGTAACTATTTACACTATTTACATTGTTTGGACTGTTGTCCTCATCTTTATTGCCATATTCACTCCTTCAACATCTGTCTATATTTCTGAGATGAGGTATTATAACTATTTACACTATTTACATTGTTTGGACTGTTGTCCTTATCTTTGTGCCTTCCTCCTTCAACATCTGTCGATATTTCTGGATGAGAGGTATTGTAACTATTTACTATTTACATTGTTTGGACTATTTGTCATAATGTCTTTATTACTTATTATTTATTATTAGCATCTGTCTATATTTAGGATGAAATTGTGTAACTATTTACACTATTTACATCTTGTTTGGACTGTTGTCCTTATCTTTATTGCCATATTCACTCCTTCAACATCTGTCTATATATTTCTGGGATGAGGTATTGTAATTATTTACACTATTTACATTGTTTGGACTGTTGTCCTCATCTTTATTGCCATATTCACTCCTTCAACATCTGTCTATATTTCTGAGATGAGGTGTTGTAACTATTTACACTATTTACATTGTTTGGACTATTGTCTCTCATCTTTTTCATATATATATTCCATTATTTCAACATCTGTCTATATTTCTGAGATGAAAAATTGTTGTAACTATTTACACTATTTACATTGTTTGGACTGTTGTCCCCTCATCTTTATTGCCATATTCACTCCTTCATCAGTCTCTCTTCCAAGATGGTATTGTAACTATTTACACTATTTACATTGTTTGGACTGTTGTCCTCATCTTTATTGCCATATTCACTCCTTCAACATCAGTCTCTATATTTCTGAGATAAGTGTTGTAACTATTTACACTATTTACATTGTTTGGACTGTTGTATAATACTTTATTGTCCATATTCACTCCTTCAACATCAGTCTATGTTTCTGGGAATGGGTATTGTAACTATTTACACTATTTACATTGTTTTAGGACTGTTGTCCTTATCTTTATTGCCATATTCACTCCTTCAACATCTGTCTATATTTCAGGAGTAGAATTATTTAAACTTATTTACACTATTTACATTGTTTGGACTGTTGTCCTCATCTTTATTATACATATTCACTCCTTCAACATCTGTCTATATTTCTGAGATAGAGTATTGCTAACTATTACACTATTTACATTGTTTGGACTGTTGTCCTCATCTTTATTACACTTATTCACTCCTTCACTCAGATACCATTTCTGAGATGAGGTATTGTAACTATTTACACTATTATTTGTTGTTTGGACTGTTGTCCTCATCTTTATTGCCATATTCACTCCTTCAACATCAGTCTATATTTCAGATGAGGTATTGTAACTATTTACACTATTTACATTATTTGGACTGTTGTCTCTTTATCTTTATTGCCATACTTCATCATTCGCATCTGTCTATATTTCAGAGATGAGGTATTGTAAACTATTTTATTTACATTGTTTGGCCTGTTGTCCTCATCTTTATTGCCATATTCACTCCTTCAACATCTGCCTATATTTCTGGGATGAGGTATTGTAACTATTTACCTCTTCACATTGTTTGGCCTGTTGTCCTCATCTTTATTGCCACAATTTATCCTTTAACCTCTGCCTATATTTCTGGGATGAGGTATTGTAACTATTTACACTATTTACATTGTTTGGACTGTTTTCCTCATCTTTATTTTCATATTCACTCCTTCAACATCTGTCTATATTTCTGAGATGAGGTATTGTAACTATTTGTACTATTGCAATTGTTTGGACTGTTGTCCTCATCTTTATTGCCATATTCACTCCTTTAACATCATCCTATCTATTTCTGAGATGAGGTATTGTAACTATTTACACTATTACATTGGTTTGGACTGTTGTCCTCATCTTTATTGCCATATTCACTCCTTCAACATCAGTCTATATTTCTCAGATGAGGTATTGTAACTATTTACACTATTTACATTGTTTGGACTGTTGTCCTCATCTTTATTGCCATATTCACTCCTTCAACATCAGTCTATATTTCTGAGATGAGGTATTGTAACTATTTACACTATTTACATTGTTTGGACTGTTGTCCTCATCTTTATTGCCATATTCACTCCTTCAACATCAGTCTATATTTCTGAGATGAGGTATTGTAACTATTTACACTATTTACATTGTTTGGACTGTTGTCCTTATCTTTATTGCCATATTCACTCCTTCAACATCTGTCTATATTTCAGAGATGAGGTATTGTAAACTATTTACACTATTTACATTGTTTGGACTGTTGTCCTCATCTTTATTGCCATATTCACTCCTTCAACATCTGTCTATGTTTCTGAGATGAGGTATTGTAACTATTTACACTATTTACATTGTTTGGACTGTTGTCCTCATCTTTATTGCCATATTCACTCCTTCAACATCAGTCTGTCTTTGAGATGAGGTATTGTAACTATTTACACTATTTACATTGTTTGGACTGTTGTCCTCATCTTTATTGCCATATTCACTCCTTCAACATCAGTCTATATTTCTGAGATGAGGTATTGTAACTATTTACACTATTTACATTGTTTGGACTGTTGTCCTTATCTTGCCATATTCACTCCTTCAACATCTGTCTATATTTCAGAGATGAGGTATTGTAAACTATTTACACTATTTACATTGTTTGGACTGTTGTCCTCATCTTTTGTACCATATTCACTCCTTCAACATCTGTCTATATTTCTGACATGAGGTATTGTAACTATTTACACTATTTACATTGTTTGGACTATTGTCCTTATCTTTATTGCCATATTCACTCCTTCAACATCTGCCTATATTTCTGGGATGAGGTATTGTAACTATTTACACTATTTACATTGTTTGGCCTGTTGTCCTCATCTTTATTGCCATATTCACTCCTTCAACATCTGTCTATATTTCTGAGATGAGGCATTGTAACTATTTACACTATTTACATTGTTTGGACTGTTGTCCTCATCTTTATTGCCATATTCACTCCTTCAACATCTGTCTATATTTCTGAGATGAGGTATTGTAACTATTTACACTATTTACATTGTTTGGCCTGTTGTCCTCATCTTTATTGCCATATTCACTCCTTCAACATCTGCCTATATTTCTGGGATGAGGTATTGTAACTATTTACACTATTTACATTGTTTGGCCTGTTGTCCTCATCTTTATTGCCATTCACTCCTTCAACATCTGCCTATATTTCTGGGATGAGGTATTGTAACTATTTACACTATTTACATTGTTTGGACTGTTTTCCTCATCTTTATTGCCATATTCACTCCTTCAACATCTGTCTATATTTCTGAGATGAGGTATTGTAACTATTTACACTATTTACATTGTTTGGACTGTTGTCCTCATCTTTATTGCCATATTCACTCCTTCAACATCTGTCTATATTTCTGAGATGAGGTATTGTAACTATTTACACTATTTACATTGTTTGGACTGTTGTCCTCATCTTTATGCCATATTCACTCCTTCAACATCTGTCTATATTTCTGAAATGAGGTATTGTAACTATTTACACTATTTACATTGTTTGGACTGTTGTCCTCATCTTTATTGCCATATTCACTCCTTCAACATCTGTCTATATTTCTGAGATGAGGTATTGTAACTATTTACACTATTTACATTGTTTGGACTGTTGTTGTCCTCATCTTTATTGCCATATTCACTCCTTCAACATCTGTCTATATTTCTGAGATGAGGTATTGTAACTATTTACACTATTTACATTGTTTGGACTGTTGTCCTCATCTTTATTATATATTCACTCCTTCAACATCTGTCTATATTTCTGAGATGAAGTGTTGTAACTATTTACACTATTTACATTGTTTGGACTGTTGTCCTCATCTTTGTGCCATATTCACTCCTGTGCAACATCTGTCTATATTTCTGAGATGAGGTATTGTAACTATTTACACTATTTACATTGTTTGGCCTGTTGTCCTCATCTTTATTGCCATATTCACTCCTTCAACATCTGCCTATATTTCTGGGATGAGGGTATTGGCAACTATTTACTACTTACATTGTTGGCCTGTTGTCCTCATCTTTATTGCCATATTCACTCCTTCAACATCTGCCTATATTTCTGGGATGAGGTATTGTAACTATTTACACTATTTACATTGTTTGGACTGTTTTCCTCATCTTTATTGCCATAATTCACTCCTTCAACATCTGTCTATGTTTCTGAGATGAGGTATTGTAACTATTTACACTATTTACATTGTTTGGACTGTTGTCCTCTCTTTATTGCCATATTCACTCCTTCAACATCTGTCTATATTTCTGAGATGAGGTATTGTAACTATTTACACTATTTACATTGTTTGGACTGTTGTCCTCATCTTCTATTGCCATATTTCCACTCCTTCAACATCTGTCTATATTTCTGAAATGAGGTATTGTAACTATTTACACTATTTACATTGTTTGGACTGTTGTCCTCATCTTTATTACCTTGTTCACTCCTTCAACATCTGTCTATATATTTCTGAGATGAGGTATTGTAACTATTTACACTATTTACATTGTTTGGACTGTTGTCCTCATCTTTATTGCCATATTCACTCCTTCAACATCTGTCTATATTTCTGAGATGAGGTATTGTAACTATTTACACTATTTACATTGTTTGGACTGTTGTCCTCATCTTTATTGCCATATTCACTCCTTCAACATCTCTATATTTCTGAGATGAGGTATTGTAACTATTTACACTATTTACATTGTTTGAACTGTTGTCCTCATCTTTATTGCCATATTCACTCCTTCAACATCTGTCTATATTTCTGAGATGAGGTATTGCGCTTCTTACACTATTTACATTGTTTGGACTGTTGTCCTCATCTTTATTGCCATATTCACTCCTTCAACATCTGCCTATATTTCTGGGATGAGGTATTGTAACTTTATTTACACTATTTACATTGTTTGGACTGTTGTCCTCATCTTTATTGCCATATTCACTCCTTCAACATCTGTCTATATTTCTGAGATGAGGTTTTGTAACTATTCACACTATTTACATTGTTTGGCCTGTTGTCCTCATCTTTATTGCCATATTCACTCCTTCAACATCTGTCTATATTTCTGAGATGAGGTATTGTACCTATTTACACTATTTACATTGTTTGGCCTGTTGTCCTCATCTTTATTGCCATATTCACTCCTTCAACATCTGTCTATATTTCTGAGATGAGGTATTGTAACTATTGACACTATTTACATTGTTTGGCCTGTTGTCCTTATCTTTATTGCCATATTCACTCCTTCAACATCTGTCTATATTTCTGAGATGAGGTATTGTAACTATTTGCACTATTTACATTGTTTGGACTATTGTCCTTATCTTTATTGCCATATTCAGTCCTTCAACATCTGTCTATATTTCTGAGATGAGGTATTGTAACTATTTGCACTATTTACATTGTTTGGACTATTGTCATATCTTTATTGCCATATTCACTCCTTCAACATCTGTCTATATTTCTGAGATGAGGTATTGTAACTATTGACACTATTTACATTGTTTGGCCTGTTGTCCTTATCTTTATTGCCATATTCCTCCTTCAACATCTGTCTATATTTCTGAGATGAGGTATTGTAACTATTGACACTATTTACATTGTTTGGCCTGTTGTCCTTATCTTTATTGCCATATTCACTCCTTCAACATCTGTCTATATTTCTGAGATGAGGTATTGTAACTATTTGCACTATTTACATTGTTTGGACTATTGTCCTTATCTTTATTGCCATATTCACTCCTTCAACATCTGTCTATATTTCTGAGATGAGGTATTGTAACTATTTGCACTATTTACATTGTTTGGACTATTGTCATATCTTTATTGCCATATTCACTCCTTCAACATCTGTCTATATTTCTGAGATGAGGTATTGTAACTATTGACACTATTTACATTGTTTGGCCTGTTGTCCTTATCTTTATTGCCATATTCACTCCTTCAACATCTGTCTATATTTCTGAGATGAGGTATTGTAACTATTTACTATTTACATTGTTTGGACTATTGTCCTTATCTTTATTGCCATATTCACTCCTTCAACATCTGTCTATATTTCTGAGATGAGGTGTTGTAACTATTTACACTATTTACATTGTTTGGACTATTGTCCTTATCTTTATTGCCATATTCACTCCTTCAACATCTGTCTATATTTCTGAGATGAGGTATTGTAACTATTTACACTATTTACATTGTTTGGACTATTGTCCTTATCTTTATTGCCATATTCACTCCTTCAACATCTGTCTATATTTCTGAGATGAGGTATTGTAACTATTTACACTATTTACATTGTTTGGACTATTGTCCTTATCTTTATTGCCATATTCACTCCTTCAAACATCTGTCTATATTTCTGAGATGAGGTATTGTAACTATTTACACTATTTACATTGTTTGGACTTGTCCTTATCTTTATTACCATATTCACTCCTTCAACATCTGTCTATATTTCTGAGATGAGGTATTGTAACTATTTACACTATTTACATTGTTTGGACTATTGTCCTTATCTTTATTGCCATATTCACTCCTTCAACATCTGTCTATATTTCTGAGATGAGGTATTGTAACTATTTACACTATTTACATTGTTTGGACTATTGTCCTTATCTTTATTGCCATATTCACTCCTTCAACATCTGTCTATATTTCTGAGATGAGGTATTGTAACTATTTACACTATTTCATTGTTTGGACTATTGTCCTTATCTTTATTGCCATATTCACTCCTTCAACATCTGTCTATATTTCTGAGATGAGGTATTGTAACTATTGACACTATTTACATTGTTTGGACTATTGTCCTTATCTTTATTGCCATATTCACTCACTTCAACATCTGTCTATATTTCTGAGATGAGGTATTGTAACTATTTACACTATTTACATTGTTTGGCCTGTTGTCCTTATCTTTATTGCCATATTCACTCCTTCAACATCTGTCTATATTTCTGAGATGAGGTATTGTAACTATTGACACTATTTACATTGTTTGGACTATTGTCCTTATCTTTATTGCCATATTCACTCCTTCAACATCTGTTTATATTTCTGAGATGAGGTATTGTAACTATTTACACTATTTACATTGTTTGGCCTGTTGTCCTTATCTTTATTGCCATATTCACTCCTTCAACATCTGTCTATATTTCTGAGATGAGGTATTGTAATATTTACACCATTTACATTGTTTGGACTGTTGTCCTCATCTTTATTGCCATATTCACTCCTTCAACATCTGTCTATATTTCTGAGATGAGGTATTGTAACTATTTACACCATTTACATTGTTTGGACTGTTGTCCTCATCTTTATTGCCATATTCACTCCTTCAACATCTGTCTATATTTCTGAGATGAGGTATTGTAACTATTTACACTATTTACATTGTTTGGACTATTGTCCTTATCTTTATTGCCATATTCACTCCTTTAACATCTGTCTATATTTCTGAGATGAGGTATTGTAACTATTTACACTATTTACATTGTTTGGACTATTGTCCTTATCTTTATTGCCATATTCACTCCTTCAACATCTGTCTATATTTCTGAGATGAGGTATTGTAACTATTTACACTATTTACATTGTTTGGACTATTGTCCTTATCTTTGTCACCATATTCACTCCTTCAACATCTGTTTATATTTCTACAGAATGAGGTATTGTAACTATTTACACTATTTACATTGTTTGGACTGTTGTCCTCATCTTTATTACCATATTCACTCCTTCAACATCTGTCTATATTTCTGAGATGAGGTATTGTAACTATTTACACTATTTACATTGTTTGGACTATTGTCCTTATCTTTATTGCCATATTCACTCCTTCAACATCTGTTTATATTTCTGGAGATGAGGTATTGTAACTATTTACACTGTTGCATTGTTTGGCCTGTTGTCCTTATCTTTATTTATACATATTCACTCCTTCAACATCTGTCTATATTTCTGAGATGAGGTATTGTAACTATTTACACCATTTACATTGTTTGGACTGTTGTCCTCATCTTTATTGCCATATTCACTCCTTCAACATCTGTCTATATTTCTGAGATGAGGTATTGTAACTATTTACACCATTTACATTGTTTGGACTGTTGTCCTCATCTTTATTGCCATATTCACTCCTTCAACATCTGTCTATATTTCTGAGATGAGGTATTGTAACTATTTACACTATTTACATTGTTTGGACTATTGTCCTTATCTTTATTGCCATATTCACTCCTTCAACATCTGTCTATATTTCTGAGATGAGGTATTGTAACTATTTACACTATTTACATTGTTTGGACTATTGTCCTTATCTTTATTGCCATATTCACTCCTTCAACATCTGTCTATATTTCTGAGATGAGGTATTGTAACTATTTACACTATTTACATTGTTTGGACTATTGTCCTTATCTTTATTGCCATATTCACTCCTTCAACATCTGTCTATATTTCTGAGATGAGGTATTGTAACTATTTACACCATTTACATTGTTTGGACTGTTGTCCTCATCTTTTCCATTGCCATATTCACTCCTTCAACATCTGTCTATATTTCTGAGATGAGGTATTGTAACTATTTACACCATTTACATTGTTTGGACTGTTGTCCTTATCTTTATTGCCATATTCACTCCTTCAACATCTGTCTATATTCCTGAGATGAGGTATTGTAACTATTTACACTATTTACATTGTTTGGCCTGTTGTCCTTATCTTTATTGCCATATTCACTCCTTCAACATCTGTCTATATTTCTGAGATGAGGTATTGTAACTATTTACACTATTTACATTGTTTGGACTGTTGTTCTCATCTTTATTGCCATATTCACTCCTTCAACATCTGTCTATATTTCTGAGATGAGGTATTGTAACTATTTACACCATTTACATTGTTTGGACTGTTGTCCTCATCTTTATTACCATATTCACTCCCTTCAACATCTGTCTATATTTCTGAGATGAGGTATTGTAACTATTTACACTATTTACATTGTTTGGACTATTGTCCTTATCTTTATTGCCATATTCACTCCTTCAGCATCTGTCTATATTTCTGAGATGAGGTATTGTAACTATTGACACTATTTACATTGTTTGGAATGTTGTCCTCATCTTTATTGTCATATTCACTCCTTCAACATCTGTCTATATTTCTGAGATGAGGTATTGTAACTATTTACACCATTTACATTGTTTGGACTGTTGTCCTCATCTTTATTGCCATATTCACTCCTTCAACATCTGTCTATATTTCTGAGATGAGGGTATTGTAACTATTTACACTATTTACATTGTTTGGACTATTGTCCTTATCTTTATTGCCATATTCACTCCTTCAGCATCTGTCTATATTTCTGAGATGAGGTATTGTAACTATTGACACTATTTACATTGTTTGGACTGTTGTCCTCATCTTTATTGCCATATTCACTCCTTCAACATCTGTCTATATTTCTGAGATGAAAATTGTGTAACTATTTACACCATTTACATTGTTTGGACTGTTGTCCTCATCTTTATTGCCATATTCCTCCTTCAACATCTGTCTATATTTCTGAGATGAGGTATTGTAACTATTTACACTATTTACATTGTTTGGACTATTGTCCTTATCTTTATTGCCATATTCACTCCTTCAACATCTGTCTATATTTCTGAGATGAGGTATTGTAACTATTTACACTAACTTTACATTGTTTGGACTGTTGTCCTTATCTTTATTGCCATATTCACTCCTTCAACATCTGTCTATATTTCTGAGATGAGGTATTGTAACTATTTACACTATTTACATTGTTTGGACTATTGTCCTTATCTTTATTGCCATATTCACTCCTTCAACATCTGTCTATATTTCTGAGATGAGGTATTGTAACTATTTACACTATTTACATTGTTTGAGATGTGTCCTTATCTTTATTGCCATATTCACTCCTTCAACATCTGTCTATATTTCTGAGATGAGGTATTGTAACTATTTACACTATTTATATTGTTTGGCCTGTTGTCCTCATCTTTATTGCCATATTCACTCCTTCAACATCTGTCTATATTTCTGAGATGAGGTATTGTAACTATTTACACTATTTATTTTGTTTGGCCTGTTGTCCTCATCTTTATTGCCATATTCACTCCTTCAACATCTGTCTATATTTCTGAGATGAGGTATTGCAACTATTTACACTATTTACATTGTTTGGACTATTGTCCTTATCTTTATTACCATATTCCTCCTTCAACATCTGTCTATATTTCTGAGATGAGGTATTGTAACTATTTACACTATTTACATTGTTTGGACTATTGTCCTTATCTTTATTACCATATTCACTCCTTCAACATCTGTCTATATTTCTGAGATGAGGTATTGTAACTATTTACACTATTTACATTGTTTGGACTATTGTCCTCATCTTTATTGCCATATTCACTCCTTCAACATCTGTCTATATTTCTGAGATGAGGTAGTATTGTAACTATTTACACTATTTATATTGTTTGGCCTGTTGTCCTCATCTTTATTGCCATATTCACTCCTTCAACATCTGTCTATATTTCTGAGATGAGGTATTGTAACTATTTACACTATTTATATTGTTTGGCCTGTTGTCCTCATCTTTATTGCCATATTCACTCCTTCAACATCTGTCTATATTTCTGAGATGAGGTATTGTAACTATTTACACTATTTACATTGTTTGGACTATTGTCCTTATCTTTATTGCCATATTCACTCCTTCAACATCTGTCTATATTTCTGAGATGAGGTATTGTAACTATTTACACTATTTATATTGTTTGGCCTGTTGTCCTCATCTTTATTGCCATATTCACTCCTTCAACATCTGTCTATATTTCTGAGATGAGGTATTGTAACTATTTACTATTTATATTGTTTGGCCTGTTGTCCTCATCTTTATTGCCATATTTACTCCTTCAACATCTGTCTATATTTCTGAGATGAGGTATTGTAACTATTTACACTATTTACATTGTTTGGACTATTGTCCTTATCTTTATTGCCATATTCCTCCTTCAACATCTGTCTATATTTCTGAGATGAGGTATTGTAACTATTTACACTATTTACATTGTTTGGACTATTGTCCTTATCTTTATTGCCATTATTCACTCCTTCAACATCTGTCTATATTTCTGAGATGAGGTATTGTAACTATTTACACTATTTACATTGTTTGGACTATTGTCCTTATCTTTATTACTATTCACTCCCTTCAACATCTGTCTATATTTCTGAGATGAGGTATTGTAACTATTTACACTATTTATATTGTTTGGCCTGTTGTCCTCATCTTTATTGCCATATTCACTCCTTCAACATCTGTCTATATTTCTGAGATGAGGTATTGTAACTATTTACACTATTTACATTGTTTGGACTGTTGTCCTTATCTTTATTGCCATATTCACTCCTTCAACATCTGTCTATATTTCTGAGATGAGGTATTGTAACTATTTACACTATTTACATTGTTTGGACTGTTGTCCTCATCTTTATTGCCATATTCACTCCTTCAACATCTGTCTATATTTCTGAGATGAGGTAATAGTAACTATTTACACTATTTACATTGTTTGGACTGTTGTCCTTATCTTTATTGCCATATTCACTCCTTCAACATCTGTCTATATTTCTGAGATGAGGTATTGTAACTATTTACACTATTTACATTGTTTGGACTATTGTCCTTATCTTTATTGCCATATTCACTCCTTCAACATCTGTCTATATTTCTGAGATGAGGTATTGTAACTATTTACACTATTTACATTGTTTGGCCTGTTGTCCTCATCTTTATTGCCATATTCACTCCTTCAACATCTGTCTATATTTCTGAGATGAGGTATTGTAACTATTGACACTATTTACATTGTTTGGCCTGTTGTCAACATCTTTATTGCCATATTCACTCCTTCAACATCTGTCTATATTTCTGAGATGAGGTATTGTAACTATTTACACTATTTACATTGTTTGGACTATTGTCCTTATCTTTATTGCCATATTCACTCCTTCAACATCTGTCTATATTTCTGAGATGAGGTATTGTAACTATTTACACTATTTTATTGTTTGGACTATTGTCCTTATCTTTATTACCATATTCACTCCTTCAACATCTGTCTATATTTCTGAGATGAGGTATTGTAACTATTTACACTATTTATATTGTTTGGCCTGTTGTCCTCATCTTTATTGCCATATTCACTCCTTCAACATCTGTCTATATTTCTGAGATGAGGTATTGTAACTATTTACACCTATTTGCATTGTTTGGACTGTTGTCCTTATCTTTATTGCCATATTCCACTCCTTCAACATCTGTCTATATTTCTGAATGAGGTATTGTAACTATTTACACTATTTACATTGTTTGGACTGTTGTCCTCATCTTTATTGCCATATTCACTCCTTCAACATCTGTCTATATTTCTGAGATGAGGTATCGTAACTATTTACACTATTTACAGTGTTTGAATGACTTGTCCTTATCTTTATTGCCATATTCACTCCTTCAACATCTGTCTATATTTCTGAGATGAGGTATTGTAATATTTACACTATTTACATTGTTTGGACTATTGTCCTTATCTTTATTGCCATATTCACTCCTTCAACATCTGTCTATATTTCTGAGATGAGGTATTGTAACTATTTACACTATTTACATTGTTTGGCCTGTTGTCCTCATCTTTATTGCCATATTCTTCTCCTTCAACACTCTATATTTCTGAGATGAGGTATTGTAACTATTGACACTATTTACATTGTTTGGCCTGTTGTCCTTATCTTTATTGCCATATTCACTCCTTCAACATCTGTCTATATTTCTGAGATGAGGTATTGTAACTATTTACACTATTTACATTGTTTGGACTATTGTCCTTATCTTTATTGCCATATTCACTCCTTCAACATCTGTCTATATTTCTGAGATGAGGTATTGTAACTATTTACACTATTTACATTGTTTGGACTATTGTCCTTATCTTTATTGCCATATTCCTCCTTCAACATCTGTCTATATTTCTGAGATGAGGTAATTGTAACTATTTACACTATTTATATTGTTTGGCCTGTTGTCCTCATCTTTATTGCCATATTCACTCCTTCAACATCTGTCTATATTTCTGAGATGAGGTATTGTAACTATTTACACTATTTACATTGTTTGGACTGTTGTCCTTATCTTTATTGCCATATTCACTCCTTCAACATCTGTCTATATTTCTGAGATGAGGTATTGTAACTATTTACTATTTACATTGTTTGGACTGTTGTCCTCATCTTTATTGCCATATTCCTCCTTCAACATCTGTCTATATTTCTGAGATGAGGTATCGTAACTATTTACCACTATTTACATTGTTTGGCCTGTTGTCCTCATCTTTATTGCCATATTCACTCCTTCAACATCTGTCTATATTTCTGAGATGAGGTATTGTAACTATTTACACTATTTATATTGTTTGGCCTGTTGTCCTCATCTTATTGCCATATTCACTCCTTCAACATCTGTCTATATTTCTGAGATGAGGTATTGTAACTATTTACACTATTTACATTGTTTGGACTATTGTCCTTATCTTTATTGCCATATTCACTCCTTCAACATCTGTCTATATTTCTGAGATGAGGTATTGTAACTATTTACACTATTTATATTGTTTGGCCTGTTGTCCTCATCTTTATTGCCATATTCACTCCTTCAACATCTGTCTATATTTCTGAGATGAGGTGTGTAACTATTTACACTATTTATATTGTTTGGCCTGTTGTCCTCATCTTTATTGCCATATTCACTCCTTCAACATCTGTCTATATTTCTGAGATGAAATTATTGTAACTATTTACACTATTTACATTGTTTGGACTATTGTCCTTATCTTTATTACCATATTCACTCCTTCAACATCTGTCTATATTTCTGAGATGAGGTATTTAACTATTTACACTATTTACATTGTTTGGACTATTGTCCTTATCTTTATTGCCATATTCACTCCTTCAACATCTGTCTATATTTCTGAGATGAGGTATTGTAACTATTTACACTATTTACATTGTTTGGACTATTGTCCTTGTCTTTATTGCCATATTCACTCCTTCAACATCTGTCTATATTTCTGAGATGAGTGACCTTATTTACACTATTTATATTGTTTGGCCTGTTGTCCTCATCTTTATTGCCATATTCACTCCTTCAACATCTGTCTATATTTCTGATATGAGGTATTGTAACTATTTACACTATTTACATTGTTTGGACCAATTTTGTCCTTATCTTTATTTACTTATTCACTCCTTCAACATCTGTCTATATTTCTGAGATGAGGTATTATTGTAACTATTTACACTATTTACATTGTTTGGACTGTTGTCCTCATCTTTATTGCCATATTCACTCCTTCAACATCTGTCTATATTTCTGAGATGAGGTATCGTAACTATTTACACTATTTACATTGTTTGGACTGTTGTCCTTATCTTTATTGCCATATTCACTCCTTCAACATCTGTCTATATTTCTGAGATGAGGTATTGTAACTATTTACACTATTTACATTGTTTGGACTATTGTCCTTATCTTTATTGCCATATTCACTCATCAACATCTGTCTATATTTCTGAGATGAGGTATTGTATTTACACTATTTACATTGTTTGGCCTGTTGTCCTCATCTTTATTGCCATATTCACTCCTTCAACATCTGTCTATATTTCTGAGATGAGGTATTGTAACTATTGACACTATTTACATTGTTTGGCCTGTTGTCCTTATCTTTATTGCCATATTCACTCCTTCAACATCTGTCTATATTTCTGAGATGAGGTATTGTAACTATTTACACTATTTACATTGTTTGGACTATTCTGTCCTTATCTTTATTGCCATATTCACTCAACATCTGTCTATATTTCACAAGGATATGAAATTATTGCCAACTATTTACACTATTTACATTGTTTGGACTATTGTCATATCTTTATTGCCATATTCTCCTTCAACATCTGTCTATATTTGAGATGAGGTATTTTAACTATTTACACTATTTATATTGTTTGGCCTGTTGTCCTCATCTTTATTGCCACATATTCACTCCTTCAACATCTGTCTTATATTTCTATGAGAGTATTGTAACTATTTACACTATTTACATTGTTGGACTGTTGTCCTTATCTTTATTGCCATATTCACTCCTTCAACATCTGTCTATATTTCTGAGATGAGGTATTGTAACTATTTACACTATTTACATTGTTTGGACTGGTTGTCCTCATCTTTGCCATATTCACTCCTTCAACATCTACTGTCTATATTTCTGAGATGAGGTATCGTAACTATTTACTATTTACATTGTTTGGACTGTTGTCCTTATCTTTGCCATATTCATACTTCAACATCTGTATTTCTGAGATGGTAGCAACTATTTACACTATTTACATTGTTTGGACTATTGTCCATATCTTTATTGCCATATTCACTCCTTCAACATCTGTCTATATTTCTGAGATGAGGTATTGTAACTATTTACACTATTTACATTGTTTGGCCTGTTGTCCTCATCTTTATTGCCATATTCCTCCTTCAACATCTGTCTATATTTCTGAGATGAGGTATTGTAACTATTGACACTATTTACATTGTTTGGCCTGTTGTCATATCTTTATTGCCATATTCACTCCTTCAACATCTGTCTATATTTCTGAGATGAGGTATTGTAACTATTTACACTATTTACATTGTTTGGACTATTGTCCTTATCTTTATTGCCATATTCACTCCTTCAACATCTGTCTATATTTCTGAGATGAGGTATTGTAACTATTTACACTATTTACATTGTTTGGCCATTGTCCTCATCTTTATTGCCATATTCACTCAACTAACATCTGTCTATATTTCTGAGATGAGGTATTGTAACTATTGACACTATTTACATTGTTTGGCCTGTTGTGTATCTTTATTGCCATATTCACTCATCAACATCTGTCTATATTTCTGAGATGAGGTATTGTAACTATTTACACTATTTACATTGTTTGTTATCTTTGTGCCATGACTCCTTCAACATCTGTGTCTATATTTCTGAGATGAGTATTGTAACTATTTACACCTCATTACATTGTTTGGACTGTTGTCCTTATCTTTATTGCCATATTCACTCCTTCAACATCTGTCTATATTTCTGAGATAGGTATTGTAACTATTTACACTATTTACATTGTTTGGCCTGTTGTCCTCATCTTTATTGCCATATTCCTCCTTCAACATCTGTCTATATTTCTGAGATGATTGTAACTATTTACTATTTTGTTTGGACTATTGTCCTTATCTTTATTATTGCCATATTCTCCTTCAACATCTGTCTATATTTCTGAGATGAGGTAGTGTAACTATTTACACTATTTACATTGTTTGGCCCTGTTGTCATATCTTTGTGCCATATTCACTCATCAACATCTGTCTATATTTCTGAGATGAGGTATTGTAACTATTTACACTATTTACATTGTTGGCCTGTTGTCCTTATCTTTATTGCCATATTCACTCCTTCAACATCTGTCTATATTTCTGGGATGAGGTATTGTATGTACACTATTTACATTGTTTGGCCTGTTGTCCTTATCTTTGTGTACCATATTCTCCTTCAACATCTGTCTATATTTCTGAGATGAGGTATTGTAACTATTTACACTATTTACATTGTTTGGACTGTTGTCCTCATCTTTATTGCCATATTCACTCCTTCAACATCTGTCTATATTTCTGAGATGAGGTATCGTAACTATTTACACTATTTACATTGTTTGGACTCATTGCTCCTTATCTTTATTGCCATATTCACTCCTTCAACATCTGTCTATATTTCTGAGATGAGAATTGTAACTATTTACACTATTTACATTGTTTGGACTATTGTCCTTATCTTTATTGCCATATTCACTCCTTCAACATCTGTCTATATTTCTGAGATGAGGTATTGTATTTACTATTTGTTTGGCCTGTTGTCCTCATCTTTATTGCCATATTCCCCTCCTTCAACATCTGTCTATATTTCTGAGATGAGGCTTGTAACTATTGACACTATTTACATTGTTTGGCCTGTTGTCCTTATCTTTATTGCCATATTCACTCCTTCAACATCTGTCTATATTTCTGAGATGAGGTATTGTAACTATTTACACTATTTACATTGTTTGGACTGTGTCCTTATCTTTATTGCCATATTCACTCCTTCAACATCTGTCTATATTTCTGAGATGAGGTATTGTAACTATTTACACTATTTACATTGTTTGGACTATTGTCCTTATCTTTATTGCCATATTCACTCCTTCAACATCTGTCTATATTTCTGAGATGAGGTATTGTAACTATTTACACTATTTATATTGTTTGGCCTGTCCTCATCTTTATTGCCATATTCACTCCTTCAACATCTGTCTATATTTCTGAGATGAGGCTTGTAACTATTTACATTGTTTGGACTGTTGTCCTTATCTTTATTGCCATATTCACTCCTTCAACATCTGTCTATATTTCTGAGATGAGGTATTGTAACTATTTACACACTATTTACATTGTTTGGACTGTTGTCCTCTCTTTATTGCCATATTCCTCCTTCAACATCTGTCTATATTTCTGAGATGAGGTATCGTAACTATTTACACTATTTACATTGTTTGGACTGTTGTCCTTATCTTTATTGCCATATTCACTCCTTCAACATCTGTCTATATTTCTGAGATAGGTATTGTAACTATTTACACTATTTACATTGTTTGGACTATTGTCCTTATCTTTATTACCATATTCACTCCTTCAACATCTGTCTATATTTCTGAGATGAGGTATTGTAACTATTTACACTATTTACATTGTTTGGCCTGTTGTCACCATCTTTATTGCCATATTCTCCTCATCCCAACATCTGTCTATATTTCTGAGATGAGGTATTGTAACTATTGACACTATTTTGTTTGGCTGTTACTCATATCTTTATTGCCATATTCACTCCTTCAACATCTGTCTATATTTCTGAGATGAGGTATTGTAACTATTTACACTATTTACATTGTTTGGACTATTGTCCTTTGCTCATCTTGCTGCCATATTCACTCCTTCAACATCTGTCATATTTCTGAGATGAGTATTGTAACTATTTACACTATTTACATTGTTTGGCCTGTTGTCCTCATCTTTATTGCCATATTCACTCCTTCAACATCTGTATATTTCTGAGATGAGGTATTGTAACTATTGACACTATTTACATTGTTTGGCCTGTTGTCCTTATCTTTGACTTAGCATATTCACTCCTTCAACATCTGTCTATATTTCTGAGATGAGGTATTGTAACTATTTACACTATTTACATTGTTTGGACTATTGTCCTTATCTTTATTGCCATATTCACTCCTTCAACATCTGTCTATATTGAGATGGCAATTATTGTAACTATTTACACTATTTACATTGTTTGGACTGTTGTCCTTATCTTTATTACTTAAAATTCACTCCTTCAACATCTGTCTATATTTCTGAGATGAGGTATTGTAACTATTTACACTATTTACATTGTTTGGCCTGTTGTCCTCATCTTCCTTGCCATATTCACTCCTTCAACATCTGTCTATATTTCTGAGATGGGGTATTGTAACTATTTTACTATTTACATTGTTTGGACTATTGTCCTTATCTTTAATGCCATATTCACTCCTTCAACGTCTGTCTATATTTCTGAGATGAGGTAGTGTAACTATTTACACTATTTACATTGTTTGGCTGTTGTCCTTATCTTTATTGCCATATTCACTCCTTCAACACATCTGTCTATATTTCTGAGATGAGGTATTGTAACTATTTACACTATTTACGACTATTTTAACCTCATTGTCCTTATCTTTATTGCCATATTCACTCCTTCAACATCTGTCTATATTTCTGGGATGAGGTATTGTAACTATTTACACTATTTACATTGTTGGCCTGTTGTCCTTATCTTTGTACCATATTCACTCCTTCAACATCTGTTTATATTTCTGAGATGAGAGATAGTATAACTAATTACTATTTACATTGTTTGGACTATTGTCCTTATCTTTATTGCCAATTCACTCCTTCAACATCTGTCTATATTTCTGAGATGAGGTATTGTAACTATTTACACTATTTACATTGTTTGGTATGTGTCCTTATCTTTATTGCCATATTCACTCCTTCAACATCTGTCTATATTTCTGAGATGAGGTATTGTAACTATTTACACTATTTACATTGTTTGGACTATTGTCCTTATCTTTATTGTGCCATATTCACTCCTTCAACATCTGTCTATATTTCTGAGATGAGGTATTGTAACTATTTACACTATTTACATTGTTTGGCCTGTTGTCCTCATCTTTATTGCCATATTCACTCCTTCAACATCTGTCTATATTTCTGAGATGGGAAGTATTGTAACTTCAAGCACTATTTACATTGTTTGGCCTGTTGTCCTTATCTTTGTTACCATATTCACTCCTTCAACATCTGTTTATATTTCTGAGATGAAATTATTTGTAACTATTTTACTATTTACATTGTTTGGACATTGTCCTCATCTTTATTGCATATTCACTCCTTCAACATCTGTTTATATTTCTGAGATGAGGTATTGTAACTATTTACACTATTTACATTGTTTGGCCTGTTGTCCTTATCTTTATTGCCATATTCACTCCTTCAACATCTGTCTATATTTCTGAGATGAGGTACTTAACTATTTACACTATTTACATTGTTTGGCCTGTTGTCATATCTTTATTGCCATATTCACTCCTTCAACATCTGTCTATATTTCTGGGATGAGGTATTGTAACTATTTACACTATTTACATTGTTGTTTGGCCTGTTGTCCTTATCTTTATTGCCATATTCACTCCTTCAACATCTGTCTATATTTCTGGGATGGAATATTGTAACTATTTACACTATTTACATTGTTGGCCTGTTGTGTCATATCTTCTGTATATTCACTCCTTCAACATCTGTTTATATTTCTGAGATGAGGTATTGTAACTATTTACACTATTTACATTGTTTGGCCTGTTGTCCTTATCTTTATTGCCATATTCACTCCTTCAACATCTGTCTATATATTTATGAGATATGAGGTATTGTAACTATTTACACTATTTACATTGTTTGGCCTGTTGTCCTTATCTTTATTGCCATATTCACTCAACATCTGTCTATATTTCTGGGATGAGGTATTGTAACTATTTACACTATTTACATTGTTTGGCCTGTTGTCCTTATCTTTATTGCCATATTCACTCCTTCAACATCTGTCTATATTTCTGGGATGAGGTATTGTAACTATTTATATTATTTACATTGTTTGGCCTGTTGTCCTTGTTACTTATTCACTCCTTCAACATCTGTCTATATTTCTGGGATGAGGTATTGTAACTATTTACACTATTTTGTTTTGGCCTGTTGTCATATCTTTATTGCCATATTCACTCCTTCAACATCTGTCTATATTTCTGGGATGAGGTATTTAACTGTTACACTGTTCATTGTTTGGACTGTTGTCATATCTTTATTATACCTTCACTCTTCAACATCTGTTTATATTTCTGAGATGAGGTATTGTAACTATTTACACTATTTACATTGTTTGGCCTGTTGTCCTTATCTTTATTGCCATATTCACTCCTTCAACATCTGTCTATATTTATGAGATGAAGGTATTGTAACTATTTACACTATTTACATTGTTTGGCCTGTTGTCCTTATCTTTATTGCCATATTCCTCCTTCAACATCTGTTTATATTCTGAGATGAGGTATTGTAACTATTTACACTATTTACATTTGTTTGGCCTATTCATATCTTTATTGCCATATTCACTCCTTCAACATCTGTTTATATTTCTGAGATGAGGTATTGTAACTATTTACACTATTTACATTGTTTGGCCTGTTGTCCTTATCTTTATTGCCATATTCTCCTTCAACATCTGTCTATATTTATGAGATGAGGTATTGTAACTATTTACACTATTTACATTGTTTGGCCTGTTGTCTGTATCTTTATTGCCATATTCACTCCTTCAACATCTGTCTATATTTCTGGGATGAGGTATTGTAACTATTTACACTATTTACATTGTTTGGCCTGTTTGTCATATCTTTATTGCCTATTCACTCCCTTCCAACATCTGTCTATTTCTGGGATGAGGTATTGTAACTATTTACACTATTTACATTGTTTGGCCTGTTGTCCTTATCTTTATTGCCATATTCACTCTCCTTCAACATCTGTCTATATTTCTGAGATGAGGTATTGTAACTTCTGTACACTATTTACATTGTTTGGCCTGTTGTCATATCTTTATTGCCATATTCACTCCTTCAACATCTGTTTATATTTCTGAGATAAAGTGTGTAACTATTTACACTATTTACATTGTTTGGACTGTTGTCCTCATCTTTATTTCCATATTCACTCTCCTTCAACATCTGTTTATATTTCTGAGATGAGGTATTGTAACTATTTACACTATTTTGGCCTGTTGTCCTTATCTTTATTGCCATATTCACTCCTTCAACATCTGTTTATTCTGAGATGAGGTATTGTAACTATTTACACTATTTACATTGTTTGGCCTGTTGTCATATCTTTATTGCCATATTCACTCCTTCAACATCTGTTTATATTTCTGAGATGAGGTATTGTAACTATTTACCCCATTTACATTGTTTGGACTGTTGTCCTCATCTTTATTGCCATATTCACTCCTTCAACATCTGTTTATATTTCTGAGATGAGGTATTGTAACTATTTACACTATTTACATTGTTTGGACTGTTGTCCTCATCTTTATTGCCATATTCACTCCTTCAACATATTTATATTTCTGAGATGAGGTATTGTAACTATTTACACTATTTACATTGTTTGGACTGTTGTCCTCATCTTTACTGCCATATTCACTCCTTCAACATCTGTTTATATTTCTGAGATGGGGTATTGTAACTGTTTACACTATTTACATTGTTTGGCCTGTTGTCCTTATCTTTATTTGCATATTCACTCCTTCAACATCTGTTTATATTTCTGAGATGAGGGTATTGTAACTATTTACCCTATTTACATTGTTTGGCCTGTTGTCCTTATCTTTATTGCCATATTCACTCCTTCAACATCTGTTTATATTTCTGAGATGAGGTATTGTAACTATTTACACTATTTACATTGTTTGGACTGTTGTCCTCATCTTTATTGCCATATTCACTCCTTCAACATCTGTTTATATTTCTGAGATGAGGTATTGTAACTATTTACACTATTTACATTGTTTGGACTGTTGTCCTTATCTTTATTGCCATATTCACTCCTTCAACATCTGTCTATATTTCTGAGATGAGGTATTGTAACTATTTACACTATTTACATTGTTTGGACTGTTGTCCTCATCTTTATTGCCATATTCTTCAACATCTGTCTATATTTCTGAGATGAGGTATTGTAACTACTTACTATTTACATTGTTTGGACTGTTGGCCACTCATCTTTATTCATATTCACTCCTTTGCCCATCTGTCTATATTTCTGAGATGAGGTATTGTAACTATTTACACCTATTTACATTGTTTGGCCTGTTGTCCTTATCTTTATTGCCATATTCACTCCTTCAACATCTGTTTATATTTCTGAGATGAGGTATTGTAACTATTTACACTATTTACATTGTTTGGACTGTTGTCCTCATCTTTATTGCCATATTCACTCCTTCAACATCTGTTTATATTTCTGAGATGAGGTATTGTAACTATTTACACTATTTACATTGTTTGGCCTGTTGTCCTTATCTTTATTGCCATATTCACTCCTTCAACATCTGTTTATATTTCTGAGATGAGGTATTGTAACTATTTACACTATTTACATTGTTTGGCCTGTTGTCCTTATCTTTATTGCCATATTCACTCCTTCAACATCTGTTTATATTTCTGAGATGAGGTATTGTAACTATTTACACTATTTACATTGTTTGGACTGTTGTCCTCATCTTTATTGCCATATTCACTCCTTCAACATCTGTTTATATTTCTGAGATGAGGTATTGTAACTATTTACACTATTTACATTGTTTGGCCTGTTGTCCTTATCTTTATTGCCATATTCACTCCTTCAACATCTGTCTATATTTCTGAGATGAGGTATTGTAACTATTTACACTATTTACATTGTTTGGACTGTTGTCCTTATCTTTATTGCCATATTCACTCCTTCAACATCTGTCTATATTTCTGAGATGAGGTATTGTAACTATTTACACTATTTTGTTTGGCCTGTTGTCCTTGTCTTTATTGCCATATTCACTCCTTCAACATCTGTTTATATTTCTGAGATGAGGTATTGTAACTATTTACACTATTTACATTGTTTGGCCTGTTGTCATATCTTTATTGCCATATTCACTCCTTCAACATCTGTCTATATTTCTACAGAGATGAGGTATTGTAACTATTTACACTATTTACATTGTTTGGCCTGTTGTCATATCTTTTATTGCCATATTCACTCCTTCAACATCTGTCTATATTTCTGAGATGAGGTATTGTAACTATTTACACTATTTACATTGTTTGGCCTGTTGTCATATCTTTATTGCCATATTCACTCCTTCAACATCTGTCTATATTTCTGAGATGAGAGTATTGTAACTATTTACACTATTTACATTGTTTGGCCTGTTTGTCCTTATCTTTATTGCCATATTCACTCCTTCAACATCTGTTCTATATTTCTGGGGTGAGGTATTGTAACTATTTACACCGCTATTTGCATTGTTTGGCCTGTTGTCCTTATCTTTATTGCCATATTCACTCATGCAACATCTGTCTATATTTCTGGATAAGTGTATAACTATTTACACTATTTACATTGTTTGGCCTGTTGTCATATCTTTATTGCCATATTCACTCCTTCAACATCTGTCTATATTTCTGAGATGAGGTATTGTAACTATTTACACTATTTACATTGTTTGGCCTGTTGTCCTTATCTTTATTGCCATGACTGCTCAACCCAACATCTGTCTATGTTCTGAGATGAGAGTATTGTAACTATTTACACTATTTACATTGTTTGGCTGTTTGTCTGTATCTTTATTGCCATATTCACTCCTTCAACATCTGTCTATGTTGAATGAGGTATTGTAACTATTTACACTATTTACATTGTTTGGCCTGTTGTCCTTATCTTTATTGCCATATTCACTCCTTCAACATCTGTTTATATTTCTGAGATGAGAGTATTGTAACTATTTACACTATTTACATTGTTTGGCCTGTTGGCTCCTTATCTTTATTTACATATTCACTCCTTCAGCATCTGTCTATGTTTCTGAGATGAGGTATTGTAACTATTTACACTATTTACATTGTTTGGCCTGTTGTCCTTATCTTTATTGCCATATTCACTCCTTCAACATCTGTCTATATTTCTGAGATGAGTATTGTAACTATTTACACTATTTACATTGTTTGGCCTGTTGTCCTTATCTTTATTGCCATATTCACTCCTTCAACATCTGTCTATGTTTCTGAGATGAGGTATTGTAACTATTTACACTGTTTACATTGTTTGGCCTGTTGTCATATCTTTATTGCCATATTCACTCCTTCAACATCTGTCTATATTTCTGAGATGAGGTATTGTAACTATTCACACTATTTACATTGTTTGGCCTGTTGTCCTCATCTTTATTGCCATATTCACTCCTTCAACATCTGTCTATATTTCTGAGATGTAGAATTTAGTGTAACTATTTACACTATTTTTACATTGTTTAGCCTGTTGTCCTTATCTTTATTGCCATATTCACTCCTTTAACATCTGTTTATATTTCTGAGATGAGGTATTTGTAACTATTTACACTATTTACATTGTTTGGACTGTTGTCCTCATCTTTATTGCCATATTCACTCCTTCAACATCTGTCTATATTTCTGAGATGAGGTATTGTAACTATTTACACTATTTACATTGTTTAGCCTGTTGTCCTCATCTTTATTGCCATATTCACTCCTTCAACATCTGCCTATATTTCTGGGATGAGGTATTGTAACTATTTACACTATTTACATTGTTTGGACTGTTGTCCTCATCTTTATTGTCATATTCACTCCTTCAACATCTGTCTATATTTCTGAGATGAGGTATTGTAACTATTTACACTATTTACATTGTTTGGACAGTTGTCCTCATCTTTATTGTCATATTCACTCCTTCAACATCTGTCTCTATTTCTGAGATGAGGTTTTGTAACTATTCACACTATTTACATTGTTTGGACTGTTGTCCTCATCTTTATTGCCATATTCACTCCTTCAACATCTGTCTATATTTGTGAGATGAGGTATTGTAACTATTTACACTATTTACATTGTTTGGACAGTTGTCCTCATCTTTATTGTCATATTCACTCCTTCAACATCTGTCTCTATTTCTGAGATGAGGTTTTGTAACTATTCACACTATTTACATTGTTTGGACTGTTGTCCTCATCTTTATTGCCATATTCACTCCTTCAACATCTGTCTATATTTCTGAAATGAGATATTGTAACTATTTACACTATTTACATTGTTTGGACAGTTGTCCTCATCTTTATTGCCATATTCACTCCTTCAACATATGTCTATATATCTGAGATGAGGTATTGTAACTATTTACACTATTTACATTGTTTGGACTGTTGTCCTCATCTTTATTGCCATATTCACTCCTTCAACATCTGTCTATATTTGTGAGATGAGGTATTGTAACTATTTACACTATTTACATTGTTTGGACAGTTGTCCTCATCTTTATTGTCATATTCACTCCTTCAACATCTGTCTCTATTTCTGAGATGAGGTTTTGTAACTATTCACACTATTTACATTGTTTGGACTGTTGTCCTCATCTTTATTGCCATATTCACTCCTTCAACATCTGTCTATATTTGTGAGATGAGGTATTGTAACTATTTACACTATTTACATTGTTTGGACAGTTGTCCTCATCTTTATTGTCATATTCACTCCTTCAACATCTGTCTCTATTTCTGAGATGAGGTTTTGTAACTATTCACACTATTTACATTGTTTGGACTGTTGTCCTCATCTTTATTGCCATATTCACTCCTTCAACATCTGTCTATATTTCTGAAATGAGATATTGTAACTATTTACACTATTTACATTGTTTGGACAGTTGTCCTCATCTTTATTGCCATATTCACTCCTTCAACATATGTCTATATATCTGAGATGAGGTATTGTAACTATTTACACTATTTACATTGTTTGGACTGTTGTCCTCATCTTTATTGCCATATTCACTCCTTCAACATATGTCTATATTTGTGAGATGAGGTATTGTAACTATTTACACTATTTACATTGTTTGGACAGTTGTCCTCATCTTTATTGTCATATTCACTCCTTCAACATCTGTCTCTATTTCTGAGATGAGGTTTTGTAACTATTCACACTATTTACATTGTTTGGACTGTTGTCCTCATCTTTATTGCCATATTCACTCCTTCAACATCTGTCTATATTTCTGAAATGAGATATTGTAACTATTTACACTATTTACATTGTTTGGACAGTTGTCCTCATCTTTATTGTCATATTCACTCCTTCAACATCTGTCTCTATTTCTGAGATGAGGTTTTGTAACTATTCACACTATTTACATTGTTTGGACTGTTGTCCTCATCTTTATTGCCATATTCACTCCTTCAACATCTGTCTATATATCTGAGATGAGGTTTTGTAACTATTCACACTATTTACATTGTTTGGACTGTTGTCCTCATCTTTATTGCCATATTCACTCCTTCAACATCTGTCTATATTTCTGGGATGAGGTATTGTAACTATTTACACTATTTACATTGTTTGGACTGTTGTCCTCATCTTTATTGCCATATTCACCCCTTCAACATCTGTCTATATTTCTGAGATGAGGTTTTGTAACTATTCACACTATTTACATTGTTTGGACTGTTGTCCTCATCTTTATTGCCATATTCACTCCTTCAACATCTGTCTATATATCTGAGATGAGGTTTTGTAACTATTCACACTATTTACATTGTTTGGACTGTTGTCCTCATCTTTATTGCCATATTCACTCCTTCAACATCTGTCTATATTTCTGGGATGAGGTATTGTAACTATTTACACTATTTACATTGTTTGGACTGTTGTCCTCAGCTTTATTGCCATATTCACCCCTTCAACATCTGTCTATATTTCTGGGATGAGGTATTGTAACTATTTACACTATTTACATTGTTTGGACTGTTGTCCTCATCTTTATTGCCATATTCACCCCTTCAACATCTGTCTATATTTCTGAGATGAGGTATTGTAACTATTTACACTATTGACATGTTTTGGACTGTTGCCCTCATCTTTATTGCCATATTCACTCCTTCAACATATGTCTATATTTCTGAGATGAGGTATTGTAACTATTTACATTATTGATATGGTTTGGACTGTTGTCCTCATCTTTATAGCCATATTCACTCCTTCAACATCTGCCTATATTTCTGAGATGAGGTATTGTAACTGTTTACACTATTTACATTGTTTGGACAGTTGTCCTCATCTTTATTGCCATATTCACTCCTTCAACATCTGTCTATATTTCTGGGATGAGGTATTGTAACTATTTACACTATTTACATTGTTTGGACTGTTGTCCTCATCTTTATTGCCATATTCACCCCTTCAACATCTGTCTATATTTCTGGGATGAGGTATTGTAACTATTTACACTATTTACATTGTTTGGACTGTTGTCCTCATCTTTATTGCCATATTCACCCCTTCAACATCTGTCTATATTTCTGAGATGAGGTATTGTAACTATTTACACTATTGACATGGTTTGGACTGTTGCCCTCATCTTTATTGCCATATTCACTCCTTCAACATATGTCTATATTTCTGAGATGAGGTATTGTAACTATTTACATTATTGACATGGTTTGGACTGTTGTCCTCATCTTTATAGCCATATTCACTCCTTCAACATCTGCCTATATTTCTGAGATGAGGTATTGTAACTGTTTACACTATTTACATTGTTTGGACAGTTGTCCTCATCTTTATTGTCATATTCACTCCTTCAACATCTGTCTCTATTTCTGAAATGAGATATTGTAACTATTTACACTATTTACATTGTTTGGACAGTTGTCCTCATCTTTATTGTCATATTCACTCCTTCAACATCTGTCTCTATTTCTGAGATGAGGTTTTGTAACTATTCACACTATTTACATTGTTTGGACTGTTGCCCTCATCTTTATTGCCATATTCACCCCTTCAACATCTGTCTATATTTCTGGGATGAGGTATTGTAACTATTTACACTATTTACATTGTTTGGACTGTTGTCCTCATCTTTATTGCCATATTCACTCCTTCAACATCTGTCTATATTTCTGAGATGAGGTATTGTAACTATTTACACTATTTACATTGTTTGGACTGTTGTCCTCATCTTTATTGCCATATTCACTCTTTCAACATCTGTCTATATTTCTGAGATGAGGTATTGTAACTATTTACACTATTTATATTGTTTGGACTGTTGTTCTCATCTTTCTTGCCATATTCACTCCTTCAACATCTGTCTATATAATATCTATTTATAAGACTGCCATAATACAAAGAAAAATATATGACATCATTGACCCTATTTTGAAAGAAAAGGAAGATTGTCATCCCCCGTGGGATGAGGTTGAAACAATAGGCCGTGAATGTCACTGAAAAATATGGAAACATAAGGAATCTCCAAAGCTGGCCAACCATAGACATGAAACACTAGAGTTCTATGTAAGTCAAAATTTTGAAATCATCTTCTTATAAGAGAGATCCTTTACATCAAATAACTCTCTCCCACCATCAACTTCACCTTCTTTAACAATGGTAATGGCATGCAGAAAGCCTTTTAAAAATGCAAAGTCACCCACTCAAATTCCTGTCATGCCCAACACATGACAACTTGTAAATAACCCTCTAAGTAGAATTCATAAATAATACATCTCACACAGTCAAAACATGAAAGTAAAATAAAAATGCTTTAAAAATATCAAAACTACATTTGAGTTAGAGGAAGGAGGAACTCTGGCCCTTCCCTGTTCTTTTTGCTGAGGAATCATGTTTTACATTATAGTCCTGACCTAGAGTTTGTTTATTTTAATTAACTACTTATTTTCACATTTTTTTCTTTATTTATTTTATTCTTGTATAATTTCTTTGTTGATAAACTTTGCTAATTGATATAAATTAGATAAGATTTAGGCTGTTTAGTATTTTTGAGCTAAAAGATTGATCCCAAATTGCAAAATACAAATTTGAGATTCCAAAATCCAACAACTATAAGAACTTAAATATCTGTGAAGTGTTTTAACAGAGGATGGAAAGTGATACACTGGAATAGCCAAAATGCAATTCAAAAGCTAAGCAGTGTATTAAGAAAAAAAATCACTTAATTAGAAACAAAGAAAAGAGTACTAAACTATTGTTAAACTGCTATTTAATATCAATCCTCCAATATGGCAATGAATGCTGGACAATTTCCTCATAGATAAGGAAGAGACTTGAGACAAGAGAAACAAAGAAAAGAGTGCTAAACTGCTATTTAATATCAATCCTCCAATATGGCAATGAATACTGTACAATTTCCTCATAGATAAGGAAGAGACTTGAGACAAGAGAAACAAAGAAAAGAGTGCTAAACTGCTATTTAATATCAATCTTCCAATATGGCAATGAATTCTGGACAATTTCCTCATAGATAAGGAAGAGACTTGAGACAAGAGAAACAAAGAAAAGAGTGCTATACTGCTATTTAATATCAATCCTCCAATATGGCAGTGAATGCTGGACAATTTCCTCATAGATAAGGAAGAGACTTGAGACAAGAGAAACAAAGAAAAGAGTGTTAAACTGCTATTTAATATCAATCCTTCTATATGGCAGTGAATGCTGGACAATTTCCTCATAGATAAGGAAGAGACTTGAGACAAGAGAAACAAAGAAAACAGTGTTAAACTGCTATTTAATATCAATCCTTCTATATGGCAGTAAATACTGGACAATCTCCTCAAAGATGAAGAGAGTTGAAACAACAGAAATGTGGTTCTACAGAAAGACTAGAAAATCACTTGGCAGAATATGGACAGTTTTTGAAAATGTAAGAATACTGGATCAAATAAATAAAAAAATTATTAAAATTTATGTGCGCCAGATTTAGTAAAAGAAAAGTTGATACACAAATATGCATTAATTATACATCCACATATACATAAATCCATATACAATATTTTATTACAGTTTATATCAAGATATTAACTTCTATATATAAGTTTATTTATACATGTTATTTATTCTTCAACAGTGGTGGAATATTACAAACTTAAGTCTGATATTGAGTGAATCTACGCAGCTTTCAGCCTTCACAACTAATTCAGTTCTCAACCAAAGTTTCAATAATTTATACAGTTAGATGAGAAGCCTACTTAGCTACATTTTGAAAAAAGATTTGAATTTTGGTTCAGTAGAAAAAGTTACATTGAAAGTCTGAAGTCTGAAAAGGGAGACTAACTACATAAGTACATAAGTGAGTGAGTGACTTACACTTCTAATAATAAATCTTATTCCTTACAACTTTTGTTTCTGTTTTAATATTTTTGCATGCAGTTTTCAAAATTTAAATTCTGATGATATCTTTTATCATTTTTTTCAGAATTGATTATCAAAATTAATTATAAATAATTAATCTTTTTTATTGTTGTTTTTAATCAATTGCATCTAAATTTTTTAAAAATATTTTTGAATGCAGTTTTTAGCATTAAGTTTATATTAAATTAATAGCAATGCCTTGAAAAATCCTGGATTACATGGAAAAATGTGATAATGAAAAGTAATATTCTTAGGATTATATTAAAGCTAAAAATAAAATTTGAATGCAATATTTTAAGAAATTTGTTATTTTTTACTTCACTAGAATATTTTGTTCTTTACTTTTCCAGATTTAATAACTTGTTCTGTTCTTTTCCAGGTTTAATAACTTGTCCTGTTATTTTCCAGGTTTAATAACTTGTCCTGTTATTTTCCAGGTTTAATAACTTGTCCTGTTATTTTCCAGATTTAATAACTTGTCCTGTTATTTTCCAGGTTTAATAACTTGTCCTGTTATTTTCCAGGTTTAATAACTTGTCCT